>VNJV01008990.1:0-11331 GCA_008042635.1 Drosophila nikananu | reverse complement strand
AACCGTCTGTTTATCGAAGCCGTGCTGTATCGTTACCGTGCAGGCATTCCCTGGCGTGATCTGCCTGCCCGGTTCGGGGACTGGAAGAACGTGCACCGGCGGCTGCGTCGCTGGTGCGAAGGCGGCTTCATCGAGCGGATTTTCCGGCATCTGGCTGCTGACCATGACAACGAATACATGATGATCGACAGCACCATTGTCCGTGCTCACCAGCATAGCGCGGGCGCCCGTAAAAAAGGGGGGCGGATCAGGCCACCGGGCGGTCCCGTGGCGGACTGACCACGAAAATCCATGCCATTGTCGATGCCGCGGGAAAGGCTGCGGCTCTTTCCCTGACGCCCGGACAAAGGGCCGACATCACAGAAGCAGAGCCATTGCTCGATGAAGTCGATCCCGAGGTCTTCATCGCCGACAAGGCTTATGATGCCGATCCCCTCATCGAAAAGCTTGAAGAGCGGGGGATCACACCGGTTATTCCGTCAAAGAAAAACCGACGCAATCCACGGAAAATCCTCTTCTCGCTTTATAAAAAACGAAACATCATCGAACTCTTCTTCGCCAGACTTAAACAGTTCAGGGGTATTGCAACACGATATGACAAGCTGAAGTCAACTTTCCTCGCAGCCGTGCAATTCGTCTCCGCCATCATTGGAATTAACTGACGACACACCCTAGCTTCTTGGCACCATTCGGAGGCCCATCCCAAAAGCTTCATGCGAGGAAAACCAGACGTTCCATGGTTCCATGTACGCCATAACGATTCATCATCTCACTGAAATACGAAGGGGTGTCGCAATGTTCAATGGACACTCTTCGCTATCCACTTTTTCAAATCCGCATCGTTCATGGAAGACGCCTATCCAAAAAGCCTGAACTAATTATCTAACTTGAAATTCATAATCATGCGATGATTCCGTTCAACAATAGGAACACCGGCCTTGGTTGCTGGCGCGTATCTCTCGCGCCGACAGTATTCTAGAGCACTTTCGTTGAAGTCGGAGTTTGTGCTGGAAACCACATGGCAATTTACGTTGCGCCCTGTTGTGTCAATATCAGACATGATCTCAACGTGACCCATCGCATTTTTCTTGATCAGTTTCTCTGGGTAGACAGGGCCATTATAGATACGTTTCGGGGTATCTAATTTCGCTCCCTGCGCCCAAACAGGGCTTGGTAAGGTCGCACAGCTTGCAACCGCAATAGTAAAGAAAATCGGCATTAAACGCTTCAAATTCACCTCCTGTTAAATGCCGGTGAGGATAGCGGTACCGGGAGAGATAGGAAACGTCTTCCTGTAAGGTGCTGTCAGGCTTACTTCGCCTACCCAGATTGGTTGGAGGGTTGGAATGAAGACGGAAGCCAAGATAAAAGCTGCATCAATCTGGAGGGCTCTAAAGGCGTTCCTTTTTAAGTAACATCAGCATCACAACTTATTAATATGGCTGCGGGTAGAAAAGCCGGGATACGGGCTGCAAACCCTCCACGTGAATGTCAGGCTGCCAACGTGGGCCGCATAAGCGTGCATGAAGAGTTCAGAGCAAGGTATGTCTCGAAAACAGGGGGGCAAAATAATCACGGCGGATTTATATCAATAATAATAGTAAATAAGTATTGTAATCATAATGTTTATCAAGAAAACGTTATGTTGAAATTTATGATTATAATAACCATATTCTCTATCAATCATGACGCACACAGCGCAGATATTCAGAATGTGCGTATTGTATGAATATTACTGGAATGCAAGATGCCACAAGACGAGAAGAAAAGAGATTGGTCCCACGTTCTGCCGCATCTTCATTTGCCGCACTTCCACCTTCCACATATCCGATTACCCCACATTCACTGGCCGCATTTCCACATTCATTTTCATGATCGACCGCTGGCGGGGGAGCCGCATCCTGAACGCCCCTTTCACTGGCGGCTTTATGGGTGTGAGATGGTTGCCACTGCGGTGCTCATGGTGGTCGGGCTTGCCTGCGTTATTCTGCTCTCAGCACCCCATTCATGGATAGGGGATCATCTCGCTCTGCATCCTGCCATTCAGGCGGCATTGTGCGGATTATGTTTCGGGCTGGCTGGAACAGTCGCGGCAATGACCCCCTTTGGCAAGGTCAGCGGGGCGCATCTTAATCCATCAGTCACACTGGCTTTCATGCTCTCAAAAAAAATCGTGTGGATTGATGCGCTGGGTTACATCATTTCTCAGATTATCGGTGCTGTTTTGGGAACAGCGCTTGTTTATGGCGCAGGATATTTTCTCTCTTCATGGAAAGTGCATGCGCTGGCCGTGCATTACGGCGCGACCGTGCCTTATACGGGCGTGCCTGTCTGGTTTGCGCTTGGTTCTGAAATACTGGTTACGGGTCTGTTGATTGCCACACTATACTGGTTGGCGGCGCATCCGCGTTTCAAGTGGATCACCCCTTGGATTGGAGGGATCTTCTTTTTTGTGATGAATCCACTTACCGCCTGGATTTCCGGCAACAGTGCCAATTTTGCGCGTTCGTTCGGACCAGATCTGTTTGCAGGTAACTGGAATGGCTTGTGGATTTATCTGCTAGGCCCTTTTATCGGGTCTTCTCTTGCTGTTATCGCCATTCAGGCGGATATATTGGGCAAAATTCATCTTATGGAAGCACGGTTGGTCAATTTCGGGCATCATGGGCGTGTGCCGCATATGGATGACCCGCATTTTGTCCACGCGGCCCCTGAGCATTATGAGGAGTATAAACAGCATCTTCAAATGATCTCAGAATTACAAAAACAACGCACAGTAGAAGATGACATATGAAATTGGTTGGTGAAGGCGGTAGCCTGACACACCAGGATATGTAAGGATTTTTTTATTTCCTGCTTTTACAGGCCATGATGCAAAGGCCACCCGCGCGGAGCGGGTAGCCTTTGTGGGAGAGAAAAAATTAAGGAGCCATGGAAGACGCAATGGCTCCGCTCACCACCCCCGCAATAACACCCGTGGCAATGCTGGTCAGCAGGAACTGATTGCCATACTGGAGCCAGCGGTAACCGGAAGGTGGAGCCCACAGACCGGGCCGCCCGCGCCAGTTATTAACAACCCAGCGGTCACTGTATGGGCCGTCATAACGGTCCCCGCGCTGCCATCTGCGGTTCATGTCATAATTATCAAAGTTATCGCCTCGGCCGCCTCTGGGGCCATGCCTCATCTGGCCGCCCGGTCCACCACGCGGTGGGGGCGGGGGAGTAGCGCGCATGTCTCGGCCGCCTTGTTGATAGAAGCCTCCGCGCTGGTTACCTGGACCAAACTGCTGCGCCAAAGCAGGCGAACCAAGCATCAGGATGCCGGTTGCCAGAAATGCCGCAATAGACTGTGTTTTCACCCGTTTTTCCTTCGCATAAGGGAGCATTCTGTCGTGCAGGGGGAAAATGCCCTCATGCAAACGGTGGCCTGTTTTTGAGGCTGTATTGTGGCGTTGCAGCATGGAGTTCCTCCAACATAGAAGGATAGGTGTCGCTGCCTTCGGTGGGTGTTTTTGTGAGCCCTAAGCGCATGTTTTGCGTTTGGTATTTGCCGCGTATCGGTCTGATTGCGGTGTATCTGTTTTGATACAAATCACATTTTAAAAAAGACGGCCCCGTAAAGCCGCCTTTCTTGAGGGAAACTCTGGAGGAGTAGATCAGTTCTGCTGGTTGCCGTCCTGCTGGTCGTTATCGCTGCGAGACTGGTGGTTGTGGCTACCCCGTTCTCTCCTGTTCTTCCGGTGGCTGCCACCGTTACTGTCTCCCTCTTCACGGTTACCGCGCATGTTGCCCATACGCTCCATGTTGCCGCCCCGCCGATTATCAGAATTGCTCCCCATGCTTTGCATATCCTGCATGCCGCTCATCGGGCCCCGGTCACCATACTGGCTGCCAGTGCCATGCCCGCGTTCACCAGATTCACCATTATGGGAGAAATGACCGTTTTGGGACTGATAGGAAGAGTCATCCTGAGCCTGTGCCATGGCAGGCAGGGCAAGCCCAAAGGCCGCAGCGAGGATAAGTGCTTTTTTCATCTCGTAATATCCTTTCCGCTGGCCAATTTGTTTGCCAGCGTTCAGGCGGACGTTATGGATCAGGATGATTTTAATAAAGGGATGGATGAAAATATCATCTATTCACAAAGGATGTTTTGAAAACCAGAAAATGAACCATGGTGTAATTATGATTATAGGCCGGGAGGGCAGACATATTTACGTTACACACATCGGCCTGATGAGGCTTGTTTGGACAGAATGGGGCATGTACGTTGCTTTATGACGTAAGAGCGCCCGTTTTGTGAGGGTTGTTTCAGGGGGAGGTAAAAAGGCCTCGCAAAAGTGTGTACGCGCTAATGTGGAGCAGGATGACTTTCCGTGCGTTAAAAACGCGGGAGGTATCATTATGACGAAAACTGAAAAAGAGAAGAAACCATCAAAGAAAGAGCGTGAACTTGATGAGTCTCTGAAAGAAAGTTTTCCGGCCAGTGATCCGCCATCACAGGAAGATCCGGATAAAAAGGCAGGGCGTTGATACGGCTGCGCTAGCCTGAAAATCGTGTGGAAAAGCCTGCCACTCCGTGCTGGAGGGCAGGCTTTTTTGTGGAAATACTGCTTCAGTAACCGCCGCCGCCCATGCTGCCATAGGGGCCAGACTGTCTGCCGCCCTGCTGGTTTCCGTAGCCGCCACCAGGGCCGCCGCCTTCCCGGCCACTGTAATGTCCGCCATGTCTGCCACCATTTCCCCCTCCGCCGGGGCCACCAGGACCACCCATTCTGTCGCCTCCAGGGGGCGGAGGCATGCAGGCGGCCAGAGTACACGTTGCCAGAAGAGCAGAAAGGGCAGTGAGGGCTTTCGGTTTCACGAATAACATCTCCAAAAAGCGTATGAGAAAAGAAGCATCCGGTAGGACAACGAAAAATTTATGGCAGAACCAGAGGCAATAAAGGCCGGGATGAAAAAATCAGGAAGCCCACGTCAATTATAAAGGCCAAGCGGGCCAGCAAACATCCATAATCCGGCAATCAGCAAAACGCCTGTCACAATAACGGGGAGGATCACCGCCACCAGAAAACTCCGGTTTGTTGGCTGGGGTGCGGGAATACCTGCCTCGCGGAAAATGGCATCTGCCCGCGCATCCGCTTCGGCATCTTCGGGGTTTTCTTCGGTCCAGTTCTCTTCTGGCATGGGGGAGATACTCCTGCGGCAAATATGTGCGTCTTGTAGCGTAGTCTGACAGAAAGAGCCCTGTTTTCGTCACAATGCTCCCGCACGTCGATCTGGTACAAAAACGAACTGTCAGGCGTGTGAATGATCAAAAATCCGGCCGTGGGCCTTGCGTGTGTCTGCCTGTTTCTGGCGGGATGCGCCTCTCATCGGCATGATGACGCACAGAGTGTCTGCCAGCAAGGGCCATCAGGCCAGGCCCGTCATGGCATGCACGGCACATTTCTCAGCAGTGTAGGAAAAACAGTGGGGGGTGCCATGCCAATGGCCCTGAATGCCATACCCGGTGTAGGGGGTGTGGCGGGTGGCCTTGCCGGTATGGGTATGCAGCAGGCCATGGGTGGCTTTACAGGCGGTCCCGGTCATTCCCTGGGGCAGGATGATGGGTTCCGTCAGAATGGCTTTGATCGGCACAAACCGCCTACTGAGGATGAGGAGGACGCCGCGCAGAGCCAGAGAAACGTTAAAACTATTCCCTGCAGGCCGGAAGAAGACGATATGCCCGATCTGCATGCGGAGGATATTCATATGGAAGAGACGCGCTAGTCTGGTTCGCGCCGATACCGTGGAGCGGAGAAAACCTGCGTGCCATTAAAAAGGCTGCCCCGAGAGGCAGCCTTTCTTGTGGTTTTACTTGTCCGCTGCGGGGGCAGTAGGGGCAGGCGGCGGGGGCGGCGGAAGGCAGGGTGCTTCTTCTTTCTTGGCAGCAATCTGAGCAAGCTGCTTTTTGGTCAGCACATCATGAATTTGCACTTCTTTTTGCAGGTGCTGGGTTTCGCGGTTGGTGCGCAGGGTATCCAACTGCTGCGTAAGCGCTGTGAGCTGGTTGGTATCAACCTGACCTGGTGTGGTCAGTAGTGTGCGGATCTGTTCATGAATGGCGTGTTCCTGTTCCATATCCGCTTTGGGGTCTGGACGGTTTGCTTCCATGATCGCCTTGATCTTCTTTTTCTGAGAAGATGTCAGCTTAACGCCATCCAGAGAGAGGATGTGGCCGTGCGGGTGGCACATGCCATGGTGCGGCGGAGGTGGCGGCGGCGCGGAAGTTTCATCAGCCCGGGCCAAAGAGCCTGCCGCCGTGAACATTCCAAAAGTAAGGGCCGTGGCCAGCAAAGCTTTTTTCATTCCAAATGCCTTATGTCGTCATCAAAGGGAGAGGCACCGTGCAGGCACCTTTCCATAGAGCCATGATAGGAAGGGATATGTGGTGATAAAATGGCGCATTTGTGGAGGAAGCGATAAAATGATGCTCCCGCCTGATCTGGAAGGAAAACGGCTAAAAAAACAGAATTTAATCCAAAAAACGAATAAATAGGAATTATTTAAAAATAAAATAAATCAATATAGTGTGATATAAAACAAGACCAAATTTGTTCTGTTACTTCAGGTATAAAATACAGAATTGACGTATCAAGAAAAAAGAGTAGCCTCCAAAAACAGAGGTTACTGCGTTTCCTGCATAGATGGAGGCGCGGAAACTTCATGTTTTTTATGCTGCCTGTGGCCAAAAAGGCTGGTGAAAAAAGCCGCTTTTCCCACTGGCGCACATTGGAGGCATGGATATGGGCTTGTACGGCGCTATCATTTTTTTCGGGGTGGATCTTATTCTGTTCGGCTTGGGGCTGCATGATATCAGTTTTGCTGCTTTCACAGCCGCATTCGTGTTGCCCGGCATTATTATGGGGGCCTATGCAGGACACGGCGTGAAGCAAGACAATATTGAACAGGCCTGAATTTGTTTTTCAGGTGGCCTGCTGAAACGGGCTGACATCATGCCTGTATGGGACCGCCCATGCAGGCATTTTTTATAGCAGGTGGTTTCGAGCCTGTTCTTAATCTCAACATCTCAACATCTCAACATCTCAACGCGCACGAGAACAGAGCCCTGCTTATTCGTTTATTTCGAAATTAAAGTAAGGGCAGTCCCTTCGCTTCTAAGCGGCACTATAATCCCCATTAAAATGAAGTCACCTAAAAAGCCAAAGAACTTGGGCATCACTAAAAACACGACGGTCAAGTTTACAATTTTTCAGGGAAAACGTTTTAAATCAAAGAATTAAGACAGGCGATGGTGGAGCTGAGGGGAGCAATATAATTTAATTTAATCAATCGTTTAGAGTGTAAACTACCTTAAATTGTCGCCTATATATATCAATTAGTTATGCCGTGTTTGTAAACTGCAACAAGCGCAGGGCGAATCGTAATCCCAGAGATGCGATGGTGATGCATGTCTTCAACGGATAGGCTGCTATTTTTTTCACCGGCCGATATTTTTCTCTTGCGCTCAATAGTATTGTGTCGTAAATATACGTCATGGAGACGGCACGGGCCGCTCCGAAACGGTGAGGACCGAAGCCAATGACCAACGTAATCACAATCTCCAGCCAGAGCTTTCTCGATGAAGAAATCGTGGCGGAAAAGCTCGCTAACGAAGACTTCGACGTTTCCGTTTCTCCCGTTTTTGAGATCGACGGGCAGGCTTATCGCATTGTGCTTGATGGCCATCACTCCATGGCAGCGGCAAAGGAAGCCGGTGCTGATCCTGTTTTTAACGAGCAGGATGCCACGGATAACGATACGATCAGCCTGCTCAATGACGGAAACATTGACGATTTTCTGGCCGTTAATCGCGTTGATTGTGATTTTTATGACGTGGCAACTGGACAGGATATCTGGTGATTAAAATGGCAAATTATTACGCAACGATACGGCATAGCTCCATCAGTAGAGCGCCTGTCCTCAAAATTGAGGGGACGATCCGGCAGGCCAAGCGCGCAGCCACGGAGCGCTTTGGTGATGGATATCTGGAGCATGAGATCATTATCACTGGCGAGGATGGCGAGTGGGTAGCGCGGCGCCTGATTAAGGATGACCGATGGACCAACAGGCGGGAAGACGATCCCCTCATACACCGAGTTGGCCGTGCCTTATACGGCACCGAGTGGCAGTCTGATATGGCGCGGGATCTCAATATCAATCTCCGCACCATCCAGCGTTATGCTGCTGGGACAACTCCACCGTCCGCTGGGGTAATGTCTGATCTGGCTGGGATCATTGAGGACCGCATTGAGGCGCTAGGGCACTTGGCAGAGGATATCCAGCCTAGCAAGGCAGGCTGACAATGAGTGCGCCCGAGACGATTACTGATGTATGGGGGGACGTATGGGAGGTAGCCGAGGAGCGCCCTACAAAATACGGCTACTCGGCGTTTTTGGGGCGTCCATACCCCCGGCCGAATAGCTGGCGTGGGGGCGCTCAAGCCATCCTTACTACCGACCTCCTTGCGACACTGGACAAATACCGCCTGCGCCCGATTGATCTTGATTTGCCTCTTGGCAGTACAACCATCAAGCGCCTGCGCTCGGCAGTGGGTATGATGTGGTATGAGGACAAAGCCAAATGGTGGGAGGAGCACCTGCTGGAGATGGCAACAATGAGCGCCACAGACTTTGCCCATAAGCATAGCCTGAATGTAGCAACAGCATGCTTAGCAATGATCCGTTACTTTGGTTACGCCAATAGGCCGCCTGGATGGTGGCGGGAAAAAGATACGGCGCAGTTACTGCTTAGCGACAACACTGCCGATCAGATTGCACAAAAGCTTGAAATTGCCCCGTCATCCGTAAGGCGATTACGGAGCAATCTTAGGCGTGAGTTAAGGCAAGATTGAGATTTAACCAGCCTGCACAGCCGCATTGGCCGCATCAAGCTGCTGCCGGGCAAAGGCCCATTCCTCCGCAGTCGGCTCCCGACCCTCCTTCAGCGGGCGTAGCAGAGCGGAGATATCCTCCACAATCGTGGGGCCGTTCTGGATCAGCGCTTCCACGGCCGAAATGGCAATCTGAGTATAATTCATCTTCTGTCTTTCTTGGTTTTCCGCCAGTTTTAGGCAGTTCATGAGCAAGGGTGTCGCTATTACAGACACCCTTGGCGACCATATTCCCGACTCCGGGAAAATGATCAGTTGGTGGTGGCTGGCAGCAGCTTGCGGGCCGCATCGAGCGCAGCCTGTGCGGCCTCCACTTCGGCCTGCGGCAGCGGATCACCCTTGGCGGCCGCATCATCCAGCGGGACAATCAGGTCATGCGCACGCTGGAATGCAGGCTTGAGCTTGGCAATCACAGCAGGATCCGCAGCCACGTTGCGCTCATAGTCGGCCGCCATCTGGGCAGCGGCGGAGTAGGACAGGCTCAGGCTGTAAACCGCCTGCTTGCGCTGGATAAGCTGATCACCGCTGCACGCCACCAGACTACCGGACAGGCCGATCAGCAGGAGCAGACCAGCCGCACCGCCGCCGATTCCGCTGGCCTTTTTGGCTGGTGCTGCGGTTGCAGCCTGCTGCTGGACCAAGGCAGATGCGGCGGCGGCCAGCAGCGCACCACCAGGCACGGTATCGGATGCCACCTTGATGGCGGCCGGGCCGATATCCTTGTGCGTGGTGAGGGCATGCACAATGGCGGCTAGACCATCCCGATCAGCAGAGAGCTTTGCCAGGATGCCGCTGGTGTCAGACACAGCCAGCAGCGGCAGGGCCGCAGCCAGCAGAGCAATAGAGGTCACTTCGGGCAGCGACCCAAACCAGTCGGCAACACCCGTGCCAAGGACAAGAGCCATGGCAATGAGGGTGGTAGGCTGGCGCAGATAAGCGCCGATTTTTGAGAGTTTCATGTGTTTTCCTTCACGCGGCTCAGCTCGGCCGCGTTGAGATCATCGGTGGGATTGGAGGGGGTAGGGCTGGACGGTGCTGAGGATCCGGCACCAGTTGCCCCGACATAGAGATGCCATTCAGCCAGCCTGCGCCTGGTCAGACCAGACACGCGGATCAGATGGCCGTTGCGATGCATGTGATCCCACAGCAGCAACTGCTCTCCAGCCGCGATGGTCTGGCCGGAGTTGAGCAGCCGCAGCAGCGTGGATCCGGCAATGGCCGAGGTACCCAGATTGTATTGCCAGTCCAGGAGCGCAGCCTCCTGATTGGGCGTGATCCGCACATGGATCAGCGCCCGTAACTTGGGCAGCAGGCCTGTCAGAGTGGAGATCAGCAGATCTTCCGCTTGCTGTTTGGTAATCGGCCGCGTGTGCGCCGTCACGGCGGACCCGTCGGCCAGGCAGCGGTTGCCGTAGCCGATGGTCCAGTAACCGGCCGGACAGATGTACGGACGCAGGCGCAGGCCCTCACATTCACGCGCCAAAGCAGCCGCGAGAGCGATAGAGTCATTCATTTTGATTTCCGGGCATAAAAAAGGCCGCTCAGTGGCGGCTTGGGTGGACGAGTTTATAGGCGGTAAGACTAGGATTAGTCCGACAATGCAAAATACCAGCAGAAAACTGCCATTTTATATTGCACAGTATCTGGGCGAGTTTTGGAGGTCTGGTTTACAGATGGGCCATTGCTGGTTGTCAGCAAGGCAATTTGCGACCGTGCGCAAACTCGCAAGTTATGGCGCACTGCCCCAGCCGAGCAGATGCATGATGCCCTGGACAAGCCCCCAGCCGACACCAATGCCGCCGGTGATCAAAAACTGCCTCCAGCCGCGCATGGTTTTCAACTCCGCCTGGATGGTGGCGATGCCACTCTTGATGCTGGCAACGTCTGTTTTTGTTTCGGTTTGATTGGCCTTGGCCAGAGCCATGTCGCTCTCAAGGCTCCGCACACGACCATCCATCATGGCAAACTCACCCCGACCGATAAGATCACCGGGCGGATAATTGGTATCAGGCATCTGAGCCCTTTCGGCAGACATAAAAAAACCGCCTCACCGGGCGGCAGAAACAGCAACCAGGCGTTGCCTCAACTCATGATTGTGGCGGGCCTGTCCGGCAGCCTTGTGCTGGCGGTATCCGTGCCCTCAGCAATAGCTTTTACGCTCTGCACATACTCTTTCATTTCTGGCGTAAACGTTTCGCCCATGGCGGCCGCCATCGTGGCCTGCGTTGTTACCCAGATCAACTCACTCCTGGCTTGCTCAGCAATAGGGACCGGCGGCGTGTAGTCGATGATTTTTCCTTCCTGCACGCCCTTGCTACCGCTGTTGCGTGATGTGGATGACCAGTCACTTGCAGGGAGAGCAACCATATCTGCGGCACACGGCAAAAACGATGTGTCGG
>VNJV01008978.1:0-19529 GCA_008042635.1 Drosophila nikananu | reverse complement strand
TTTAGGAGCGTTTCACATATGGAAATTCGGTCGATAATGTTTTTTTGCGATAATTCGTGTGGCACCCAAACATCGAGCTTCTTTTTGAACCCAAGCTTATCCAAATGGTTCCAAACGGTTTTCTGACTTATCTTTAATTCCTCAGCTATTGAATAAGTGCTCACGTGACGGTCTGCTTCCACTATTTCCATGATTTTATCGCAATTTTCAACGACAGGCCTTCCGACTCGTGCTGCATCTTTAACATCGAAATTCCCGGAACGGAACCTAGCAAACCACTTTTGTGCTACACGATGGCTTGCAGTATCGGGTCCATAAACTAAATTAATTTTTTCAGCAACTTTGGTTGCTTTTTCGCCTTGATCGAAGAAAAATTGCAAAATGTAGGGAATTTTCTCATTGCTGGTGTCCATCTTTGACGATCTGTTACAACGTAATGAGTCGATTAATCGAAAAACTGTTAAAGACAAACTTGTTACGCGAATGACGACCTTTTTAACGCCGTAACGTATGACATGATGCGACACCTAACACTAGGACTATGGACAATAAAGTCATCTCTTAGATAAAAAACGAACGAACTTTTTACTTGACCTAATATTTCCCTTTTATTTTTGTCACCTTAAACATTTATTTTTTGATCGCAGCCCAATAAACCCCCAGTTTCCATCAATTCTCCCCCCACAACACACTCAATCCATCATTATCGGCTGCTCCCCAGTCCCATTGGCCATCTTACCTCTCCTCCGCCTGCCCCCGGCTCCTCACTTATAGAGGTCAAAAGTAAGACAAACAAGCGGTCGCTCGAGTTGCGGATTTCTTTTTTTCGGGGCCGAAACTGGAACTGGCATGCGATGGCAGCAGACAAACGCGCTGATAAACTTTCGACCGGGCCGCAAAAAAAGCCAGACGCCAAAAGGCGAGGGGTGTCCCTCGCCCCCTGCCCCCACCCCACCGGATAAGGCAGGAGGGATGGGGGGGGAATAGGAGGCTGGCTGGGTGGGGTCAAAATTTATGTGGGCAGCTCGACGGCAATGCAAAAGTTTTGCATTGAATTTGAGCGGGGCAAACAAGTTCCCATTTTTACTTTTTTCCCAGTAGTTTTTTCGGGCTTTTTTCCAGTGGGGCGCGGGGGGGTTCGTGGAAAACAAAGGGATTTTGCAGCTAAAGCGAACGGATTTTTAGTTAGTTGTTATTATTTTATATGGCCAGAGCCCTGCGACTCGGACAACTGCAACTTTTCCCGAGCCATCGCCACTGCGTCCATCCCGAACGAGCTGGTAGCCCTGGCAACGAACGAAATGTTCCGCAGGAGCTGGGGCTGAGGCAGGGGCAGGATTGGAGCTGGGCCGTTAGGGGGGTGGAGCGCTTCCATTTTCCTCTATTTTTTCACCCCTCCCGGAATGCACGCCAAAGCATAATAATAAAAGCGAACGGAGCGCAGGAGCGGGGGACCGCTGGCCGGGCAAGGAGTAACATGCTCGTTAGTCCCAGCTAGAGAAATCGTGGCTGGCAGAGGGCGAAAGGGAAAAAAAAAGAGGGAAGGAGCATTGGACAGCAAGCGGCAAGGAATAATCTAAAAAATGGAAACCCAAACGGAACGCAAGACAAACTTTCCTGCCAGCGTGGGTACAAAATAAATGAGGGCCAGGCCCCGAGCCGGCGTGGGGTGCAGGGTGTGCTCAGGAGGGCTGGCTGAAGGACTCTGCGCTGGATGAGTGCCACGGGCAGAGCTCGAACTTAAAATGGACAAACGTGGGAAGGCGGTGGGCGGCGTGGCGGGCGGGGCGAGCACCGAGCTGGGGGTGGGGCTGAAGGAGCAGCCTGATGAACGAGGACGCTGCCTCCGCTGCCAGGAGACTCCGGCTGAGAGCTGGCTCGAAGCGGAGGGTTCCGGTCCACACCCCAAATGTCGTACATAGCAGGCAGAAGGCAGAAGACTGTGGCGTGGGCGGGGGCGGGGGTAAGTACCAGGAAGGACTAGGAAATGGGCAAGAAAATTTTTGTATAAAAATTGCGCTGGCAAAGTAAGCAAACGGCAGACGTCCTGGGGCTGGCGAAGGGAGTGGCCTCCTGCTGGGGGTGAGGAAATGCCTTGTGGAGGGTGCGGACCGAGCAAAGGGTTAGTCCGTGGTTGTCTGTGTGCGGGTCTGCCTGTAATCCCAATTCGCTGGTGTTCGTGTGGGACCAGGGCTCCTGGAGATAGTCCTGCCCGAAGGAGGAGGAGCTGAGTGGGGATAAAAACTCTGCGTCAGCATCGAGCTGCAAAGACAGGGTCAGGCGGTGCCAAAAGAACGCGATGATTTCTCCTTGCGAAGGATCCCACTGGTATCTATCATTCCATTATCGAAAACTAATAAAATGTAGGGTCTCGTTAAGGTCGAACAACGCTTGAAATAAGTCAGGTGATTGGTCTAACTTCAATACTGTTGTTTATAATACTTAAACATAAGTACTTCGAGTCGCATACTTAATTTAGAAAACATAAATTCATAGAAGAGGATTCCTAATAATAGGTTATCCTAAGATTAAGCATCACAAAATTCAAAATCTTAGCTCTGTGAGTTCCACTGTGCACGGTGGTGGTGCTCAAGGATGTGCCCATCCTTGGGTTTGTGTCCAACATAGAGCTCTCCACCTCTCTTGGAAAACGAAGCGCACGTTCTCATAAAAGCCCCTGCAGGATAGTCTTTCCCCCTCATCGTTTTCATTTTTTTTCGGCGTGTCCGGGTCTTGGAAAACGGGGCGTAAGCGGCTGGGGTTGGAGGCGAGGGCGAAGACGGAGGAATAGAAGGAGTGGCAAGGGTGCGATATGAGAGCGTTGAAAGGGTACAAGGCAGCGCTCTCGGTTGCTCGGCTGCTCGGTTGAGGAGCTGAAATGTTGCTGACTGGCACTAGTTGGGTCCGACTCTGGGACTTGAGTAATTCGATAAGGCGGCACGGCAGGAGAGGCGCGGCGCTTGACTCGGTCCTTGCCCCAGCCCCCGTCTGGGGAGAAAGTTGCCAGCCAGCGCTATGTGGCGCATTTCATTAGCAGTTGTGTTATCAAGGAGCTGGGCTCCTGGCGTGAGTAGCTCGTTTCGTAGGGGGCCGCTATAGGCTTATGCACACATAGTTGTAGGTGTGACTCCCGCTTAATTGTGTATTTCAGCTGGCTAGACGGGGGCTGATGTGATTAGGTCCTGCAAGACAGTCCTGCAAGGGGAGACTTTAAAGTTGGCTCCACTCCGTCCAGTCCATCCTGCCGTCCTTCTTATTTTCTTCGCTTTCCTTTCGTTCGCCGTTTCCTCATTCATTCATTACGCTGGGGGACTGTGCATAAATTTTTTCCAATATCTTGTTCCTCGAAACTTTTGCCCACGAGTCCGGTCCCGAGTTCTCTAATTTGTGTTTGAGTTTCATCTCTGTCCGAAGGAAGTAAGGAACATTGGCGCAACCGGAAACCTTTTCCCCGCCCGCTCTCTGCATCCTCTTCTGCCTGGGGACTGAAAGTGGAGACAGAGACCGGACCGTTGGCGCAAGCAGGGGGCAGATCCTTTTCCAACTCCGCCTCCACGGCAGCCCAAAATCTTGTCGGCAAAAAGTGGAAGGCCCAAGTCGCAGAAAAGAAAATACAGCAAGGACGAACGGAGGGTCGCCTCCCCGATGGGTCCGGACTCTGGACTGGGTGTCGCCCGAGAGCAAGCGAAGATGAATCGTTTCGTGTTGGCGTTTTGAGCACTCAAGTGGGCGAAGTCCTGGCCAGGACTTGGCCAAAGGTTATTGCCTATTCGGTGGTGTTGGTGGTGGGTCTTGGTTCCCTGAGTGTGTGTGTTCCATCTGCACATCAATCGTGAGGCCTCCGCCTGACCAAGGAGCCGGGTCCCCTCTCGTTTTCATTAAGCCAGCGACCCCTCGGAATGGGTGTGCCAGTTGGGGGTTGTGTCCCGAGTAATAAATGTAAAATGTGGCTGATGAAACACTGCACAAAGACGGAGACCGAGGCAGGACGGAGACAGAGACGGAGCTAAAGAGGGCAGAAAAATTTGTAGATGCTGGCTTAGCTCATCAGCAGCCACAGCATCGGTGGAGCGGCAGCAAAATGGAAAATAATGAAGGGTAAGCGGAGGAGCGGGGCGATGAGTAGTGTGCGCTCGGAGCGGGGAGTCGGAGCGGGACTCGGCTACGACATGACGTGGGTTTCATTTGTATGCTGCCTGCCGGCGACAGGCTGGAGGGGGCAGGCTCCGGGGGCGACTCCACCCCCACCCCCATCCAGCACGTGTGTGTGTGCCGGCACCCCTTTAAGATGTCTCGGGTCTCGAGTCACCGGCACTAAAAACCATCACAAACTAACTAAACACGAGTGGGGAGTGGGGCCGGGAAGGGAAGAGAGAAAGCCGCTTGTGCGGGGGTGTGTGTGTGCGGTGGCTTTTAAGCAAACGTCTTTCACAAGTGAAAGGCCCGAGGGGTGGCTCTCCGGATAAGGGCCGGGGGCGGGCGGGCATAAAAGGAGCTGGCATCAGTGGTAAAAGCCAAAAACGTAACCTAAAACTGCAAGAAAATTAACCAAAAATACTAAGCCAAAGTCGAAGACGCAAACACACATGGGCTATGGGCGGTTCGGGGGATTTGTGCCTACGAAAAGTGTAGCACACAATTTGGGGCAGGAAGAAGGCAGCACCGGAGCGGGGGCTTCATGCATGCCAAGGCAAAGACTTTGGCTTGGCAACATTGAGGGGCGGCCAGGAGTGAAGGTGAGGTCGAGGCGCTTGTGTAGAAACTTTTGGCATTGTTTTTGTGCCATTGTGAGTGTGTGGGGAGATTGGGCGAGGGATGCAGGAATCGTTTCTCTTTCTCGCTCTCTGTCTCTATCTGCAGCTGGGGATGAGCCAAGTCTGGCATCGGTCCCTGGTCCCTGGTCCCTCCTCCAATTCTCCAACCCTCTTTGCCTCTCGTCCCCTTCCAAGCCTGTGAAGCAACTTTGATTGTGGCTGAAGCTGAAATACATCGTTGCCTTCTTCATTTCCTTCTCCCTCTCCTGTTCCTCCTTCTTTTCAGCTCCTCTTTTTTGGCCAAGATGGAGTTGAGTTGGCAGATTGCTTGTGCGACTCGGTCTAGGGCTGTGCTTGTGTGTGTCTGGGGGGGTGCCTGGATGGTCTTGGGTGGTTCTGCGCGTAAAGGTTCCTGGGCTTGTCTGTTGTGCTTCGGGTGGGTGGCGAGTTCTTTTTTTTCCTTTTTATTCGGCTCCGCTTTGCCATGAGGAGGGTTCCGAGCTGAGGAGTGGGCCCTGAGGTGGCCCAAAGCTGACGGTTCTTACTTTTGTGGGCGTGGAAGTGCCACTGAGAGAAATGCGGCTATCGAGTGGTTATCGATTACCAGTAGCTCTAAAAAGGACTTACAAGGCTATATATATATTTTAACAATTATCAACTGCTACTTAGGAAATACAAACTGAAACCTCTTTAAACCTAAACTGAAGCCTTATGTTCCTTAAAATCAAATATTTCTAGCTTCCTTGGGCTTTAAGGTGTGAGATATTTATATCCATATTGGCTAGAAAACTGGATCCGTTCTGGAATCCAATATTTCGCTCCGTTTTCTTTATCAGTGTTCTATCCCTGAAACCAACATAAGCCCGTCGAGCTCGTCGTTGCCCTTAGCCAAAGTCGTTGTCGCAATCGAGTCTCCTGCCCCATCCCTCTCCAACATTGCCACTCCAACCCGTCCCCATCCCGGTCCCGGGTCCCTTGCCTTGTCGTCTTTGGTGTTCTTGTCATCTATTTCTATTTTCGAGCAATGGCTGAGCAGATGAGGGTCTTGGGCTGTCTAACTTGTCTGTTTGTATGATGGCATATCACACACCCCCAGCCAAGCCCAACCCAAGCCCAACCCAAGCCCAATCCCAATCCCATCCATTCTCCGTTCATGTGTGTGCTACTCTGTACATGTGCCCATGTGGGTGTGGGTGGGTGCAAAAAAGCGTAAGCAATTTTCCGTAACATCTAACAGAGGTGGAGACCCCGAGCCAGAGCCGGTGCCGGAGCTGGAACTGGAGCCAGTCAAGGCAGTCGACAGACGTCTTAAAAGATGCTGCTCCATCTGCATCACCATCCCCGGCTTGCTCCTTTTTGCAGGTCCTGCTCCACCTACGGAATCATCTTCGCTCCCCAGACTGTTGTTGATGACATTGACTGGTTTTCGTAGAGATTCGCCACCGGATCTCGCACCCAACCTTGGCGTCTGCTTCGATTCGCTTGGCACGTTGTCTGCAAGAGACACTAATTCTGAGATGTGTAACGGTGGCACAGCCAGAACAGAATCAGGATCAGGACCAGGACCAGGACCAGGACACAGTCGCAAGCCCGCACCCTTCGATTCGGAAAGTTCGATGATGGGCTGATGACTGACTCCCTTTCTGACTGTACCAAATCATGTTTGATTACAGCTGAGCAGCATAACAAGTTGTTCCCTGGGAGCGGGCGAGCTCAAACTTTTTCAAAGTCTTTAAGTTTCCCCTGAAAACATTTTGAGACTCAAATTAAACAAGGAGACGTTCCCTTCCCATGGACACACACGCTGTCCTGCGGCGGCTTATGTGCGCTTAGTCCGAAATCTTGACCCGCCCGCCCACAAAGGGTTGATGGGCTCGGACTGGGCTGTGAACGGTAGTGGGTGAGCTGGCGAGGGGTTTCCTTTGACAAACACAAGCACATACATGGTTATTCAACTATTTATATACAAATGTCGCTGGCTATATACAAAAGTCAATGCTTTTGTGTCTTTGACCGTCGGCTTGGGGACTGGGTGCGTTTACGGGTCCAGGCTGCGGATCTGGTTATCGCATCGGGGAAGGGGTACCGTTCCAATAAGCCAGCAATGCGGATTTATTTCGGGTTAAGTGAAATACGGGTGTCTTTAAGCAACTCTTAATCTTAAAACTATTAGAGCATCTAAGATAACCTACATATCGAAAACAAGTTTTGTGTTTTATCTATATTTTGAAGATATGTTATTCGTTTATAATCATGCTAATAAGAGTCTTGAACATGTGACTATCTGACTAATTCGTGGAATATAACCTTACAAATTAAATGTGTATATAATCCAAAATCTAATGAATCATCAAATCGTTTCTCCCTGAATCGAATACTCCGTAATGCTGTCATTTTTTTTACAACCCTTGTACCTAAGGCAGAATACCCCTTCTTCGAGGACGAGGATTTGCCAGGCAAAGAAAGTTCACCGGAGGGCTGGTCACTCGCTGGACTTGCTGGGCTTGTGTCTGCCAGTGTGTGCTGGCAAGGAGTGAGACCTAAGAAGCAACTTCTTTTGTGGCGCGCCAAGGAGCCCGCAACCCGAAACCCCTCACCCCTCATTTCCCTGTTCGTCTGCGTCTTCGCCTTCGTCGTTTGATGAATTACCGTGCAGGGCAAATGTGCGAGGGGTGCGGTGCTCTTGAGGGGTGCAGAGCGGTGGCTGCGGCTGTGGCTGAGGGTGTGGGTGCGGGTGCGGACGTGGATTTGGATGTGGGTGGCACTGGGGTGTGGGCGCTTGGCGGCGTGCGAGTGTGTGTGCCTTGTTTCGTTTTCGGGGGCTAGCCCCTCCGGCCATGGCCCACACCCTTAAGCCAGACACCCCAATGCTGTTACACGAGCACCCCTTCCTCCCCCGCGTTGACAGACACACGCACACTTTACACCCCTCTTCCTCGTCGCGTTCGCGCACCTATATATGTAAGTGTGTATGTGCCAAGGAGCAAACACACACACACACACTTGGCCAGCGTCGTATATCATTAGAGTGCCTTCCCTCCGCCCAATGGTACATCCCCCGGCGACCCCATCTAGGCGCCTTTTTATCCAAAAAGGCATTATGAGCAGGTTTTCTTTTGCGACTACCGCCAACTCTGCGTATTAGCAATATTTTTGCAACTGTCTACGTTTCTTCCGTTCCCTTTTCGCTCCCCGCACTCTTCAAACATATTTTTTCGAGCTGTTTACTCTGCGGCTGGGTAAATGTGTCTGGTCTGCGGTGATTCTGGGAATGGGTGGAAAGAAACCGAGTTTGGGACCAAATTGATTCGATATCTGTCTAGTAGCTAAGGGAAAGCATAAACAGAAAGGTTTCGAAGGGTCTGAAAAATCCGAGTAAGTATTTACAGTAAAACGAAATTATCTAAGATAAACTCTAGTAACTGATGTTGCGGCTGCAGTCAAGTTGAAGTCTTTAAGTTACTGAACTATAAAGATGTGACCTACAGCCTACATATCCTGAAATTTCATATGGGGTTGACTATAATCAAATGGAAGTGGTTACTTCTCCCTATTTTTAATTATATTACCCTTTATGTTTTCACAGATTGACTGATACAAGGATACAATGCGAAAACAATTATTATATTTCCTGTACTCAAAACAAAAGAGTTCAACTGAGGCATTAATTGAGTCCACTTCCGTGGAGATGTTTCCAAAATCCAGACCTTCGATGCGCTAAGGACACTCACCTTGTGCAGCAACACCGAGGCTTTTCTTTTAGATGCCATCTTCGTGCTGGTGGTGGCGCCTCCGCCAGCACCTCCGCCACCGCCACCGGTTGCCGATGCGGTACGTGTCGATGTTTTTGGGGTTTTCCTCGGATTCTTCGGAATCTTGGCAGTTTTTCTGAGTGCCTGCGGGGGTAGAGGACCTCCTTGGCGCCCGAAGACCAGAAGGTTGAACTGGACCAGGCGCTGCCAAAATGCGACGATATCAAAGCTGCAGCTGAGGATGCAACCCGGCTGGCTGGTATCGCTGGCACTGAACACACTTGTAAAACTTGTTCGGATCGAGTTTGGACAGGCCGCAGCGTGTTGGCACTTGTCAGGACTTTTGGCGGGTTTTTCGCTCACAGCTCACAGTTCACTCTGGGTGCACGGTTATTCACAGTTATTTGCGGCCCTTGGCACACTTTCAAAGCACTGTTCCACGGCTGTCACGAATGCGACTCGTACTCCTTCCGCAATTTATGCTTTTCGACAACTCAACTCTTGTTTTGGTTTGTTTTGGTTTTAGTTTTAGGTTTGGTCCTGGCTCCAGGATATGGGTTTGGGCTTTGGCTCCAAGGACGAACCAAACACGACGAAAGCCAACTGCTGACTGACCAAAACAGAGACGACCAAGTGGGTTTTGAGCTGAGGCGCCAGGAGCTGCGTCGACGTCGGCAGCGCGAGAGAGTGAGAGGAGTGCGAGTGCGAGGTCCTTAGGTGGCAGCGCCTGCGCAGAGAGGGCGAACGGTGAATGTGGGACGCCGCCAAAAGCAGAATGTGCGTGTGCAGGCGAAATGCCGAAAAGTGTGCAACACACGCGGACCCCTCGCCCACTCACTACGCCCCTGCCCTCCGCCGCCCCACACTCCTCTCCGGCCCGCTCTCTCCGCGGCGAGAGAGTGAGAGTAGAGGGATATGAGTACAAAAACAGAGAAACGCCGATAACGCGGAGCTCGGCGTCAACGAACCACGCTGTCCACGCTGTCCAGGGGCGCCCGATGGGCTGCCGGGGGGCAGCGGGGAGCGGGAGGCGGAATCAGCCGGATGGCGGCGCGGCAGATGAGTTGACAAACAGCTGAGTGCCGACGGTTTTGTGAATGGGATGGGTGCTCTAGAGTGGGGTGGGGAGAGACCACGCGGGAGAGTGAGTGCACGGGAGAGCGATTCGGAGAGGGAGCAATCATTTTTGTTGCCATTTTTCTCCTTTTTTTCGCCTCTGCCCACATTCTGCGGGATGGCGAGAGGGCGGGGGTGGGCTGGCTTTCGTTGTTGCTTTTGTCTTTTGCCGGCATGGCGCAAGAAAAAAGGCCGGCTGGATCGTCGCCAGGGGTGGGAACGAGAGGGGAGAACCAGCATGGGCAGCCGATGGGGGGCAGCCAGAAGCGGGAAAAGGGATGGTGGAAAGTGGAAAGTGGGCACGGGAAGGTGGTGTCGGCGTTTCGGATATGAAAAACGCACAAAAAATACGGGGAGTGGGTCCGGGAAAAATAAATGAGAAAAATATATGAGCCGGCTACGTTGTTGCTGTTGCTCTGGCTGTTGGCATGGACAGCACGAATTCCGCAACGGCTTCCCTTGCTCCCTCGCTCTCTCTGTGGCTCCCTCTCTCTGTCTCGCTCCATCGAAGGGGCTGAAGTGGGAGGGGTGCGAAAGTGGACAACGTTGTTGTCGCTTGTCTGCCTGAATGGCAACGGCGAGAGGAGTGGGGAAGGAGTCAGCAGAGGGGGCGCAGGGTGGCCATGGGCGTAAAGTTTTTGAAAAGAATAAAGAAGAAAAAAGCGGCGGGGGACTGTTTTCGGTACTCGTGGGTTTGGGTGCGAAAAGGGTCAAGAGCGAGGACCACGACCACCTTGCGGGGGGGCTAGAGGGGTTGTTTGAGCAGGAAAAGGAGAAGAGTGGGACGGGGCGAAAAGGATCCGTTGCCGGAGTCAAAATTGCCGTTCGACGCCATTGCCGTCGCTATTTCATCGTTTTATTCGTGGTTTTTTGTGAAGCGATCATAAAACTTGACGGATTTCCCGATGGTGACTCAGGGCAGCCTCAAGCGCCTTAATGCAAGTTTATGTGTAATTAAATTAATTGAAATTATAATAATATGCAATTTTTAAGGGAATTTCGACTGAGAATAGGTATTAGAAAAGAGTGTAATCCACTATAAACAATGTTTCAGAAATTTGTTCTTACAAATCTTGGGTTTTTAAATTACCAGCTCTGATAAAACTAAACCGATGTATTATGGGTGAAATTATAGGACATGGCTAATTCACGTGCCTTATTAATAAACTTAAACTTAAACTTAAAAAACTTAAATAAAATTTTGTATTATTATAGAATTTCGGTTTTAATTTTATTAAAAATTGGACCACTATATCATAAGCTGCCATAGGAATATATATATTAATTCATTTAGTTTGTTCGCAACATTTTTCGCTCGCAACATTTTCGCTCGAAACATTTTTCGTTCGCAACATTTTTCTCTTAGGAATAGCTTCCTTTCTTGTTTATTATGAAAGAAACATATTAATTTTAAAAAAATTGTTGTAGTTTGTTAATTATACTTTTCAGAAAACTTCAAAATGTATATAACAGTTTATTTCAGAAGAACCCAGTTTTTCGTGTTGAAGTGCAAAGTCTGAGTTCATCTATTCGACGAAGTTTACCCACAAGCGGGTGAAAATTGACGATACCCTTTCAGGGTTAAGCTACATATCTGAATGAAAGTAGATTTTTTTAGTAGAAGATTTTTTTAAGATTATTCAAAATATTTCATTATAAAGTTAGATATGGTCATTGTATTGTATTATTCTAGAAGGTCGGTTTTAAAATCGGATTACAATATCATTTAGCTGCCAAGAAATTTATTGAAGAAATAATTAATTTAGAGGAAAATGCAAAACGGTGAATGTAAAAGTAAAACTCTAAAACTGTTAATGTAAAATGAATAGGGAAATATTAAAAGCGAATTTTTATGTATAAATGACTTAAAGAATTCCTGTTAGTTTTTCTTTTCATTTGATTAAATTGGATTAAATTAAAATGATCAAATTGTAAGCTGCAAGGGTATACAAACTTCGGCGGACCGATGTTAGCTTCCTTTCTTGTTTTCTAATGTCTTTGGAT
Organism: Drosophila nikananu; assembly: GCA_008042635.1. NCBI lineage: Eukaryota > Metazoa > Arthropoda > Insecta > Diptera > Drosophilidae > Drosophila > Drosophila nikananu. Next base: position 7,903 of record VNJV01008978.1, on the reverse strand, counting down.
CCGCACAAGTCTTATAATTAGATATAAATTTATCAAATGTATCTTAGTTATCTGTAAAGGCGACAGGTTAAGTGCTCAAAACTTAAAACAAACTTGATCTTGGCATGGAAAGACAGACGAACAAAAGTAGGTTTAAACGAGTCGAATGGTGATGCTATTCATGAAAACGATAATAATAAACATGAGGAAAATATGTTATAATACGAAATGAAGGCAATGTGATTTTGTTAAAAAAAAGTTTAAAATTTTTAAACACACCAATGCAAATCAAAACACTACCAATTCCAGTTATCTGTGCCCCAGACAATGTTTAATATAAATTTCGGGTAGTGTTAAAAAGAAAAGAGATAGTGGTTCAGAAATTATAATTCTTCATTTAAAATTTAAGGTGAGGACCTTAGAAAAAAAAATTAAAGCTTTTTTCCCTATTCTAACGGAATTCAATGCAGTCAGAAGTAATAGTACTTATATTATAGTTGGACGAACTAGCGAAACGTGAAGGAACTTGCTGATGCCAAATCAAATAAATGTTGTATACATAGTTTATCAAAGGTTAGAGAAATGCCAGAATTATTGGAAGCACATAAAAAGAAATCCAACTTCCAAAGAAGACGCAGAAGTCTTTAGCAAAAACAATTCTTTCTAGTGCTATTTATTTAGATTACCGCCCACCAGTTTCCAAAACTATTATTACTTTGTTCCAATCTAAAACTAACGTAACAGGGCGAAGGAGGACCTTCGATCTTATAGTGTATATATATATTTTTGATCATGTAGTCGATTTATCCATATACGTTTGTATGTCTCTAGAGGCACCAAAGCTAAGGACATTATTCTTATAAATGTGTTGCACTAAGCTGTGCTTTCTAGTTGGCGAAAAGTAAAAAAAATAGGTAAGAATTTGGTTTGTACGGAGAAAAAACTGCGAATTACACACAATAAAGTTAGTTTTATTAACATATTTCCAGATCACATTTTTCTAGGTGCGTTTAAAAACCATTTAAATCTTCCCATCTCGTTAGCGGGCATTTTGTTAGGATCGAACTTGCTTTATTTTAAATAACTTGAGGATTTCTGACCAACTCATTGGAAATAAATTGGCAGTGTAAATGATAAAAGGGCAGATGGGAAAAGTTTTTACTTGTTAATCTTTGTGTGTTTTGAGATTAGTAATGAGTGAGAAAGCTTCATGAGTTTTACATTTTTTTTTTTATTTATATAACCTTCATTAATTAATAATCTCGATCTGTAAAGTTATTTGGAGGATCTTTAGGGAATGCACACTTAAGGGGGTCTTCTACTTACGAGGCCGAAATTTTGGCCTATTTTCAAAAATTAATTGTGAGAAAACTGTACTAGATAATGACTTTTATTACTTTTATACATCTTTGAACTTATCACAACGGGAAATTCTAAGGGTGTACAGCAGGTCATTCGTGGAATATATAGGGTCAAAGTGGGGTCATCAAAATTTTAGGGGTCATTTTTCTGGTATCATAACAATCCTTCAACTTGCCCGAATTGAAAAAAATTTATTTTTTTTATATTCAGTTTTACGTTTTCTATGCTTGTCCGAGTACGATTTTTTTTAAATTAAAAATTGTTTTTAATATAATTTTTTTTGTAAAAAGTTTCATTTTCAACCACGTTTTTTCGCCTGTTGGAAAGTGTAAAAATTAAACAAAAAATTTTTTTAAAAATCGTACTCGGAGAAGCATAGAGAATTGTTTGATAAATAAGTGGGCAAAAAATTGGTTCAATTCGATGAAAATTACTGGTAGATGTGATACCAGAAAAATTAAAAAATGGGATTTTCGGGAAAACGCGTTTAAAGATAGGGGAAAAGGTCGAAACGTATGGAGGTGGCTATCTTTCGGGCTTCGTTTACCCATGAAGGAATGCGAATTTTACAAAACCCTTTATATGGCGTATTCCTCAGATCCTCTAGTATTTAAAAAAATTTTTAAAAAAATCGAAAATAAAAAAAATCGTAAGTAGAAGACCCCCTTAAGTAAAAGATTTACATTTGTACTACCGACTGTATTTAGTACTGAATATTTCACAGTCGAGAACAATGGCAGTCTTACTTGTTTTCCAATGGAGTAATCCTGTCATATTAGGATCAATAAAGAAGTGTCGTGGACCTACACCAATCTAATGATTAGTAAGCTGAAAGCATTTTATGCACTGTGCAGCGGGATTGAAGAAAATTTGTTGAAACCATTTGAAAGAATATCCATTTACACCTGGGTGAATGAATCGAAAACATTTCTGAAGTCGCTTAAAGTCTTGCCAGTTTGACTTAACTTTAAATCCTTAGATATTAAAGTTGCAGTAGTTTATCGTTAGTTGATGATTAGTGGTATGGCACATAGATACCATATTAGAACTTGGATAAATATAGCTGAAGCGTCAGAAAGCTACTAAGCCACGAAAGTGTTTTCAAGATGAAACCGATTAGACAGCAGATTAGACAATAATTATATCGGCATAAATTCTAAATTGAACCACTTTTAAGTCACAATAATACGCCTTAAAAATTGCGGGTTAGTGTATTTGAAACTAAATTAAATATCTCTTTAAATTGCCGAAAGTCTAACGAGATTTTGATGCTGACCAGGACATAAATACGAAGAAAAAAAAAAACATAATATAATTTAACTGCCAACTTTATTCGATGTATTATATCAATTAAAGCCGACAAATCAAAACGTATTTATAAAATAATAAACCCATGGGCGGAATCGCTTTATAAATGTCGTAAATCTCTTAAAAATTTCCAGGTACCCAGCTACTGCATAAATTGAAGCGGCGTTGCCTCCGCTCATTTATCCCCCTCGCTCTGCTGAATTAAACAATAAGAAGGATACAAAAAATGCCATAAAATTAGTTGCACCAAATCCAAAAACTATTTCATCAAAAATGCATAAAATAATAATAAAAACGAGGCGGAAAAAATAAGAGAAGCGAAAATAGAAAAAGTTGAATTAATGAAATATTTATGTAGTGCACAAAATGAAAGCGCAAAGCAAAAAAAAAGATGTTATATGTAAAATAAATAATGTATAAAATATTTATATAAATTGCAAAATGCGCACCTCCGCATAAAAAATAAAATCAGCGTAAAGTGCAAAATGCGCAGTCGCCTCTATTTTTCTATTGAGGGGCGTGGAAGGAGGCCTAGGGGTCCCCCGTGTGTATGCATATATGCATCCGCGGATATATAATGGAATATATATAAAATGTCAAATGATTTGTTTGTTTGCTCTCTTTCCCCCTGTCACGAATGCAGCTGGCAAAAAACTAATGCAAAAAACAAATGGTTAGTAATATGGTAAAAAAATCTGAAACCGTGGGGGGGTTCGGTTGTCAACTTTTAGGGTGGGCTTCAGTGCAGCGGCAACTGCAGCCAATTCAATTAAAAATCTGCCACTTAAGCTCCTGGAAGGGGCAAACGAGGTGGCCTGACCAGGAATGCATAGTTGCATTTGACAGGAACCCGAAATTCAGGGGAAACTGTCAGCGAGGGATTTTAGAAATATTTCTTGTCTGATTTTCCATAGTTGCAGGATGTCAATAATAATGAATAATAATACTAAATATATTTTAAATACTTTTTAGTTCAAGTTTAAAGAAGCTTAGCTATTGTTTTAACTGTTAATCATTACTGAGAGCTGTTTCTTTTAACAACTATTTTAAAAAGAATATTTGATCCTTTGAAGTTGTACCTGATCTCGATAGAAATATGTATGTGAGTGGCTTTGTAAAATAGAGATCGCATCCCTTGGCAGCAGCTCCAACCGAGCATCAAACTAAAACCCAACTCGCACTCGCAAACAGACAACCGAGCTGCACACGGGCGCAATTTTGTATATAGCACAAATTTTATTTGAATTTATTTTTAGTGTTTTTTTGTGCCGCAGCCTCCATGCGAGGGGGGATGGCTGCCCGGGGGGCTGGATGCATTTTGTTTATACTTTTTTTGGGCGACAACTACAACACTAAACTGCAACGATACGTGCAGCGCGCGTGGTCATAATAAATAATAAAATACAGGCACGCACACTGCCGCAAAAAATGGGGTAACTCGGCTGGGTGGTGGGGGCGGAAGGCCAGCGAAAAAAGCGTAAATGCTGTTTGAATTTTGCGCACATTTTACGCCTGATCGAAATATTTTGCGCCATCCAGGCGGTAAGGCCGTAGAAAAAAGCCAAGCGCAGCCCCGACCCGGCCCCCCTCCCAGGACGATCCCCCTATGCACGCGCCTACAAAACTTTTATTGTGCCCACCGATGTTTTTTCTGCTTTGACGCGCCGACCAAAAATTGCCAATGGGCTTTGTTCGACGGGGGGCCGGGGGCTCAAGGCTAGGACGGGCGGCGGGGGCTGGGGTCGGGTGCTCGTTTAGACCACGACCACGGTTATGGTTATGATTGTGGTGTGATGGCCCGCTCGAGTTCCATTGGCTGGTCTGCTGTTTGTTTTGCGTGGGCCCCCTGCATTGAGGTAGGCTAAGCAGCTGAGAGCGGCATGCATTCGGAGCTGTGGAACTATGGACTGCTGGCGCACACAAATGTTTGGTTAATCAGTTATAAGTCCCATTTATGGGTGTGGTCTAAAAACTGTTGGCCTCTACAGAGCGCACCGCTATCAAAATATTTAAAGAACTGTGGCGCTGTAATTATTTCAGGCTGTGCCTCATAGTTTTTCAATAAATTGCAATTCAATTTATATTTATTCAGGAAGTGAACTATTGTAGCTCACAAATAAATATACTTTAGTGGGAGAACAGATGTATTTAAGTCATTAAGAATAATGTTAAAGCAAATTGGACATTTCTAACAAGTAATTAGAAACCTTTCACCCAAAAGGCTTGAAGTTTAATTTCGGTGCAATTCACACAACTTGCGAGCCATCAGCGATTTATAAAAAATCCAATTCCATTTATTTGCTTCAATCAATTTTAATCAAGTCCAGTCGCTGGATGCACGCGCAGAAGGAGACAGAGTCCGAAAATACCGAGACAAGGACGACGTCCCCGACTTGGCAGAGTCATCGCATCTCAGGCACCTCTCCTCCCCGGACCGGGGCAGGTGTGGGTTTATCTTGGGGTTATTACCGCTGAGTGTTGCCACACAAAATAATGCATTAGGAACGACAGGCGGGAGGCATCGGGGCTCGGGACACGGAACAGGACAACGACAGCAGCTGCGTCGACTCTGGGGGGTGGACAACTGCACCTCCCACAAGGGCTCACTGCATTCGGCTCCCCAGCCCCCCGAGCACCGCACGCTCGGTGATTTCCCGCCCAAGCCCGCCCGACTCTTTGCAAATTTATGTGACCCGAGTGTGGGTTTTCTTGGGCCTTTTCGGCCAATACATGGCCAATACCTATGTACAACAAAAAAGGCAAGTTGTCTTAAAATTTAATGAATCCTCGTGCCAGAAAGAGAGAGAGGCCGCACTCCGGAACTACTCCTGGCAGCCAAATCCTTGGGCCTACTTGCAGGCCAATCTTTTTATGTACACGCATACATATGCTGCAGCCTGCACTTGTTGTTGCCTCTCCTACTTGTCAGAGCCTGCAATAATAAGTTTTCCATGCACTTAATGTCAAGTAAACAGAACACCCTCTGCCCAGCTGCAGCACCCCCTCCCCCGGCATGCTCCTCGACTGCATTTTCGGCTGCTGCTTCGGCCGGAACGCACACACACACACGACACTCCACACAGCAGGAGCAGCATGGGGCCGACTTTTGCATAGTTTTAGGCGCCTTCCAACACATTACGCATACGCACGGTTGCCCGGCAGGCCCCCAGTGTTGCTTTTGCTATTGCTGTTGCTGTTGTTTTTGCAAGTGCAAGTGCAAGTGCAACGACAACGACATCGACTGCAGCTGCATCTGCATCAGCAGCAGCAGCAGTAGCAACAGCAAACTGCAACTGCATCTTCGAATTTCTTGTGCAATTTCTTAAGATCCTGCCCAAGCTTGCCGAACTGCTCGCACGGCCCAGCCAGCCCAGCCCTTCTCACTCGCACCCACACAGCTGGCAGGCATGGCAGCGTCTTCCTGGGATTGGAAAATTTGTTGCTGCTTCATTTTCTTAAAATTTTGTTCAAATATGTGAATAATTGCAAAAGGTTCGGGCTCGGGCCTATGTGCCTGCCATTTAATTTTCGTAGACGAGACCGAGTGGGGCAGGGGACTTTCTTGAGATATCACCAGTACATAATGTGGAGAATATATTTTGCAATTTGCAATGAAATTTTGCTTGCATTGTCAACCCGCCTGAGATTTACATAAATAACTAAAATTTTAATATATGTTTATTAAAGCTCCACTCTTAAGCAGGCCTCTCCCTGCAAAAAGCATTTAGACTAATTGCGTTCAACTTTTGATTGGTTGGCCATTGATTGTGCAAAGTATTTTCTGTATACAAGCCTCCGAGTGTGCGATAAACTGGGGGCAGCATTAAATTTGCAACTGCCGATGAGCAGTAAAAAGATCTGCCCGTCTTCCTGGGGTTATTGTATGCTCATTCATGCACATTAGACAGAAATGTTTCGGCAAATGTCCAAGGCACTGAAAATTACAAATTAATATTTAAGTTCGATGGTTGAACGAACCCACAATTATATGGGCATCATTTCGAGCGAGCTGGGTACTTCTTTGAATCTTCTTTTGAAGCAATCATCGAGTATGGAGTTTTATTAAGTGGGCATACGAGGGTCGTTTGATAAGTCCGTGACTTTTTGAATAAAATATATTTTTTTCGTCAAAGAAGCGTTTTATTTCTCAACATAATCTCCTTTTAGCTCTATACATTTAGTCCAGCGTTTTTCCAATTTTTTTATTCCTTCCAAATAATAGGTTTTCTCAAGGCCCTCAAAATAGTCGTTTGTTTCTGTGATGACCTCTTCATTTGACCCGAATCTCTTACCGCCGAGCCATTTCTTCATGTTTGGAAACAAAAAATAGTCACAGGGGGCTAAATCTGGAGAATATGCTGGATAGGGTAGCAGTTCGTAGCCCAATTTATGAAATTTTGCCATGCTGACTACACACGTGTGCACCCGTGCATTGTCCTGATGGAACAGCACTTTTTTTTCGCCAAATGCGGTCGTTTCTGCTTCAAATCAATATCGAATCTGTCCAAAAGCTCTGAATAATATTCGCCGGTGATCGTTTTACCCTTTTCAAGGTAATCGATGTGAATGATACCTTGTGCATCCCAAAAAACTGTGGCCATGACCTTGTTGGCCGACAGACCCACCTTGGCCTTCTTTGGTGCACGTTCACCCGGAGAAACCCACTGTCTTGATTGTTCTTTGGTCTCTGGTGTGGTGTGGTGGATCCATGTTTCGTCTACGGTAACGAAACGGCGCACAGTTGCCGGAAAGATACAGATACTATACAAAAATCAAATTTCTGGTGAGAACGGATCGTAAATTTTTTTATTGCATTCGACAGGTAATAGTTCAACAAGGATGAATCCAAAAAATTATTCAAATCGATCCAGTATCTAAGGAGTTACACGTGTTCAAAGTTGAACATTTTTTGGGTTGCCAAACAATCAGGTAGTTTTTAAGGAAATATCCGACTTTGCGGTCGATTTTTAGGTAAAATATGTAACCGACCGGCATCGTTTTGGTCTCTATCGAAAGGGTCATCAAATCTCGTCAAAAGCAAGGTAGAATGAAATTATAATATTTGTTGCACGTGCAGGCATACTTGTTTTACCAAAGTACTAATTTTCACCTATTTTTCAACTTTGATGGAATGTCAAAAATCTTATTTTGCTGTATTTTGTGTTTGGCGTATGAGGTGTTGTTCTTGAATATGTTCTTTATCAAATTCAAAAAAGATTGGCTGCCACGAACTGCCACCCCGGATTTCCAAAGC
>VNJV01008975.1:0-34443 GCA_008042635.1 Drosophila nikananu | reverse complement strand
ATGATTAAAAAATCCTTTAGGGAGTTACCGATTTTTAGACAAAAAATTTACCCTTTTTTTAGTGTAAGAAGTAACATCATAAAAATTGTAAAAAATTTGGCAAATTTTAGAAATCGAGTTTTGAATGCAGAAAAGTTCTCCTGCAAAAACAAAGAAGAAAAAACCAAACCAGAGTGAAATCGGTTGAGTTTAAGCCAAGTTATGATCAAAAACCCCTTTAGGGAGTTACCGATTTTTAGACAAAAAATGTACCCTTTTTTTAGTGTAAGAAGTAACATCATAAAAATTGTAAAAAATTTGCCAAATTTTAGAAATCGAGTTTTGAATGCAGAAAAGTTCTCCTGCAAAAACAAAGAAGAAAAAACCAAACCAGAGTGAAATCGGTTGAGTTTAAGCCAAGTTATGATCAAAAAACCCTTTAGGGAGTTACCGATTTTTAGACAAAAAATTTACCCTTTTTTTAGTGTAAGAAGTAACATCATAAAAATTGTAAAAAATTTGGCAAATTTTAGAAATCGAGTTTTGAATGCAGAAAAGTTCTCCTGCAAAAACAAAGAAGAAAAAACCAAACCAGAGTGAAATCGGTTGAGTTTAAGCCAAGTTATGAACAAAAAACCCTAAAGGTGTTCTCGATTTTTAAGCCCACAAAAAAAGTAAGGGGCTACTCGTAAATTTTTTTTTTTAATTTTTAAAAAATTAGAAATTGAGTTTTGAATGCAGAAAAGTTCTCCTGCAAAAACAAAGAAGAAAAAACCAAACCAGAGTGAAATAGGTTGAGTTTAAGCCAAGTTATGATCAAAAAACCTTTTAGGGAGTTACCGATTTTTAGACAAAAAATTTAATCTTTTTTTAGTGTAAGAAGTAACATCATAAAAATTTTAAAAAATTTGCCAAATTTTAGAAATTGAGTTTTGAATGCAGAAAAGTTCTCCTGCAAAAACAAAGAAGAAAAAACCAAACCAGAGTGAAATCGGTTGAGTTTAAGCCAAGTTATGATCAAAAAACCCTTTAGGGAGTTACCGATTTTTAGACAAAAAATTTACCCTTTTTTTAGTGTAAGAAGTAACATCATAAAAATTGTAAAAAATTTGCCAAATTTTAGAAATCGAGTTTTGAATGCAGGCCGACAATTCCCAGCAAGGCAATAAGAAGGGTCTTCATTTTGAGTTCGCACTAATATTTCAGATTGAACTGAAAAGTTGTGGAGCTATGTCTATATACCATTTGAAATCCATACCCAATTGATTTGTGACTGTTGTAAATCAATTTTCCATTTATACGTTTATAAATCCATAAATTATTGATTTATGACTATGGTATTGACTTTAGCTAAATATTGATCCTGCGTTTTTTATGAGTTATAAAGGTGTTCTCTTAATATTTCGTTTGAATAGATGGGGTTCATCTTCTTAAACTACTTTAATGAAATGAATTGTTTTATTCCTCCGATGTCGACTCGTATGGGTTTGGTTCATGAATTTCCAGTGCTCTGAAATAATCGGTTAGCCTTTTATTGTGATGGCGTTGCCAGGACAACAATTCAACCGCAAAAACGACACAAAAATATGGCCGAGAAGAAGCAGATGAAAAAAACCGAAAAGCAGGGGGGAAAAAGTTTCTGAAAAATTGCTGAAAAATGACATTAATTTTAATGCATCGCAACAAAACTAAAAGAAGGGGAAAAAGAAAAAATTCCACGACTTTTTCGTTTCGTTGTGTCTCGATTTTATTATTATTATTTTTTGTTTAATTAAAAACTGGTTGTGGCCCGCATTTTGCATTTTTGAATGGCTTGTTGTCGCTTTCCATTTTGCACGGGACACTTTTATTGTGGATTTCGGAAAGAGAATCCTTTTTACCTTTCCTCGCCGCCGACCCACTTGTCACTTGAACTGTCAATTACATTTTTCCTCGAGTTCCGCCCACATCAAACTCATTTTCCTGTGCATGCATGCGAGATTTTTCTCCGTTTTCATCTTTTTCGGATTGGATTGAATCGAATCGGATGGCATGGGATTTTTCCACGGTCACGCTATGCTTATTTCCCTGTGCTGCGGCATTTGATTAACATTTAAATTTGCTTTTGGCGTGGCCCAGACGACTCGAATATGCATCTGACAGTTGACCTGGGCTGCCGCGGTACATTTTCTTCTTATTTCCACTCGAGTTTCCCAGGCCGCCCTTGGGTCGAGTGGAAATTGTATGCTTATGACACACAATAATCAATTGTTTTAGCCTCGCTCGCCTATCGAGTGGCAATAGAAGTCGCAGCCGAGTCCGCATCCGAAACCGAATCCAAATCCAAATCCGCATCCTGCTCAGGACATTCGATCCGATGTGAGGCGAGGCGAGGCAAGACAAGGAGGGCTGGGTTTTGTTATTGATGGCTCTGGACAGTGGACATCCCCCACATATACTCCCATTCGTATTATATTCTGCTGCGGCAAATTGTTTATTGTTTATCGAAATGAAATATGGTTCTCGGGCGATGCCAGTGCCTGCCTGTGCAATTTGCATTCGTTGATTGCTGAAATGAAGTGTGTGCTCTCGAAGGCAAATCAAAATTGAAATGAATTCAATTGTGCGAAGGAATTGAGCGAAGGTCCACAAAATATTAGCCAAAATACATTTTCACATTTTTGACGAGTAATAATTCGATGAATTGCAGCTTTGTCTACATATTTTATAGTTTTTCTACAAATACTTATACTTTTAATTCATGATTCCATGGAAAGAAAATATATATATTAGGCTTTGGTAACAATATATATGTTTATAAAAAAAATAACATTGACCATTAATCCCCAAATACATTGATTAAATATTATTTGCATGATTGATGACATTAATTAAAAAAAATAATGAATTTATTTTTTCCTGCCCTTAAAATATGCATCCTTACAAACAAAATAAAAATGGATTAAATTACCGGAAAATTATTTTGCAAAATTGCGGTGAAAACTTGATAAACTGTTATATTATTGTTTGATGTTTTTCTTATCCACTTTTAATTGTTTTAATTATAATAGACTGATTTCCCTTTAAAGTTTATATAATGATGAGCACTTAATTGCGTAAATAATTGGTTGTTATTAACAAATAATAAGAATTTTTCAATAACAAGACACAATATAAAATCTATTTAGGATGCTTCAAAGTGAAACTTTTAGCTACATATGTAGATACTTTGTCCAAATATTTGCCTCGCCTATCACCTGCATTCTTTTTAAAGGATTAAGCTAAAGGAATGGGTATCCGTGGGATTTAAGCCATAGCAAATCCTGCCCAGAATGGCGGCGGGCGGTCTTAAGTACGTGTTGATTATGGAGCGTGTTTGTTATTATTATTGTTGCAGCAACATCTTTCTCTCAGCTCCTGGCTGTTGTGGTTAATGGCATATACATATGGGGGAAGAGAGGGCGAGAAAGGGGTGTAAACTTCTAGACCATTTACCATATTCCACGAACTTTTTTTATGCAAATATTTAAGAGCATCATCGAAGCACGGCGAGTGCAAGATTCTTTCCACTTTCCACTCAACGGTAATGGAGGAGTAGTGTGCGAGGGAAATCCCCCCGCTCCGTAAGCCTTGTGTAGATACACATATATATGTTTATGTCTGTGCACTACACTCGGCGATAAAATCGTCATGTAGTCGTAATGTCTCCATCAAATTGCATTTTGCCCAACGCCTCTGGCACGTCGTCGCTAACTCTCAGTCGCAACACCCACTCGCACACTCAGTCCGCCATTTTCCCGGGGGTCTTTCACCAAAGGATTGGGATATGTGGAGGCTCCATATGTGCCGACGTCGTCAACGCAATGTGTATTTATGCATAGTTTAATGCGGTTCAATGTCTGGTAACGACATCAAAACACAACCAGGACGAAAGGGGGTCCTTATTTCCACGCAGCCCCACGAAGCGCACTCACTGAAGTCATAATCATAATCAGGAATCATAGTCGGTCGTCAGAGGAAGAAGCTGTGCGTCTGACTTGAATAGATATTTTTATTATTTTCAAATTGAATTCGCATATCGTTAGTGTTGCGCCAAAGATCAAGGGAAATCGTCAAAGGGATTGGGAACTGCGGTTGAATGCACGTTAACCAAATCGGATTTGCTTAATATATATATGATCCGGAATTCGAATTTGATTGCTAAGTGCATTTCATGTGCACATCGATGGTTTGACAATGTTATGACAAGAACTAAACCGAAATAAGACGAGTCTTAAGCGTTACGACTGCGAGGGGGTTACACGCGAAGTTAAAAGCAAGAGTGGTCAAACCTATACTTAAAGCCATGAAAGCCCTTTACTTGGTAATAAAGTTCCCTAGGGGACTTCCTTCTGCAAATGTAGCTGTTTCTTAATTTCTTATAAATTACCATACTTGGCAATATGCCCTCTCAATTTTTTTTTTTTTACACCCTCCACTAATGAATAGTTCCCAGTTAAGAGTACTTGAAGATGAGACATAAGAAATATGAGACGCTGGTGTCTCAGAATGAGCCACTCCAGAACTATTTTTAGTTTATTCTGGCAACGACCTTGAGTGGATTTCTTCCACAGAACAGGAGGACGACGCCTCAGTCGTGTCACTCCCTTGTCTAAGAGGCATTTTATCATTCTGCTGATTTCAAGTACCAGCAGAGACGTATTTTATTCTTCTGCCCCGGGTCCCAGTTCCACTGTCCAGTGTCCTGTGTCCTGCCTATCTTGTGTCCAGCGTCCTTGGCTCCCGCTCGACGATTTGAAGATGCAAAAATGTCCATTTAACCGAGATTTATGGCGGCCAGCCCGGTTATTTATGGCAATTTGTTTTATTTACACGATATCTGCCAGTGGCCAGATGGAAGGCCTCCGCCACCCGCACTAAGCACTCGCAAATAAATTTGCACAAATTATTATTGGGTCATGGGGATTAAATGCAAACAAGCCACGTTCGAAAAAAACAGGAGGGTTGTGCCTATGGCCATGGTTAAATGGATAAAACTCGATGAGAAAACTGCAGCGGGCAACGGAAAATCAGGGGAAAACCTACCCGCGGGTCAGTTTATCGCATTTATTGGTGCTCTCTATATTTTATACATAAATTCTGAGCCACGCTGCGTGGTGGGCACAGGTGCAGCAGCTGCACACACAAAAACAAGCTCGCAAACACGGAAAGATGAAACCAAATGCAAATAGCTTAATTCAGGGTTTTCTCCTTTTTCTGATGCACACATATATCTGCATACATATAGATGGAAAATAGGGAGCGCCTGCAGCATAATGAATGCCACATAAATCCGCTGGCTTCGTGCGCTAGATTTCATGGCTATGATTTTGTAATAAAAATGCATTTTTATTACGAAAATAAATTGCATTCCTTTCGGCTGCTGTTAGCCTTTTTCGTATTTATAATTTGTTTTATGTATTTATTTCTGGCCCCATTGTCAAATTGTGTGGATAGTTCCTTTGGGTGAGATAAAACCCTCGAGTTTTGATTTAAAGTCAAAAGAAAAAAAAATTTGGCTGAACGGCGGATTAAATTTGGTTGCAAAATGGTCAAATATTAATTAGTTAATTAGTGCTCAATGGGCCAGAAAAGTAAAAAGAAAAGGAAACCGATTGCTAATTTAGCCATGGGTTAGTGTGGCGTATACGTAATATGATTTTGGCGAATAAGCTACTTAAATAATCATAACTTACAGAGAAATGGAATAAAATAGTCGAGGTAATGTTAGGTAATTTTTAATTCGAAGTTGAATTAAACTAAATTGCTAACAAGCTTTTGAACAAAGCATTTTTCTAAATAAACCATTTCTTAGTTAAAAGAGAAAGGCAACTAGCTTAAAATAATTTCCATTTCTAATCTCTTCCCATTCCGAACCATTTAAATAGATTTAGTAGTGTAAACCCACAATAAATATTGCGTATACGCCGCGTTGCCTTGCAAAACTGTTGCGTGTTTTAAAGGGCTTTTCCGTTGTTGCCAAAAACCGCACACAAAAGCCGAAAAACAAGAACAACAACTGCGAACGGCAAATGCAAATCCAAAATGGCGTCAACTACAAGCAGAACACCAAAGTGGAACAATGTCAATCCGTGTTTAAAAACTTTTATTGTGCAGTCAAGCGTTAATAAAAAACGTCGCCCAAAAATAAATACAAATACAAAATACGAGGATGAGACAGTGTAGACTCCGTCGCATACGAACACACAATATGGCAGACCGAGGAAAACTAATATGCTTTAATGGCTTAGGAGTTTCAGGACTTTGAATGGCTGCCTTCACAATGTTATCCTTTCTTCGGCCTGTGTCTGGGGCGTGGCTCTGTGTGTGTGTGTTGCCTTTTTGCGTAAACAAGTCAGTTGGATAAAAAGCCATGACAAACAGATGGGTCACTGAGAAAAACCAAACAGAAGTACTATACAAACGATTTGGAATTTATGGCTAAATGTATTTTGTTCCATGTCGTTAGTTAATTCTGTAAAATATTATGTAAAACATATTTATATATTTTAACGGGTAAATACCATGTTAGAGTTGGGAAACATTTTTAAAAAAGTATTGGTAGCTTATTGTATAATTTTTTTTTCCCTCAAACTTCATAATATTTGTTGTATTGTATTGAGATTCCTTTGCTGCCTGAACCCCCTTCCGCCTGCTGTTTTATTTGGGGCAAGAACATCCACCGCTTCTGACAGTGACTGCTGCATATGTTTGGCTTGGCTTGCGCCTGCTTAATGCGCAAAATATTGCGATGATCAATAACAATCGCCTGTCCCCTGCAGCTTTAAGCCTCCCGCACCTCCTTCCACTACCCACTCACATTTTCCGCCATACTTTCCTCCCTCTATTTCCACCCAGCCCTTTTACCATTCGTTGTTATCATGTTTGGGGTCATTATTGTTGTAATTTATTTACGCTGTGCACATTTTTCGCTTACGCTTACGCCTTCGCTTGGGGTTTTGCCTTTTTGTGTGTGGGTGTGTGTGTTAGAGCCACTTTTATCAGTTGCGACAAATGTGGCAGCTAGCTGGAAAAACCCCCAAGCACACACACATTCGCCATATGAGCTGTGCTTTTGATCTTTCAATTATGGTTTATGGTTGATTGATAATTGAATGTCTAATGTGGGCAGCGACAGTGAGACCACAAAATATTGAACCGAACAGAAATCAAAGTCCTGCGACTGATGATAAAATGGGGTCACGGAGCTTGGGGCTCAGGGGAAATAATAATAAGGAAAAATCAACAAATTTCTGGAACTTCTAAGGAAGTTATAATTGAATGAGAGACTTCAGAAAAGTGCCTTGAACACCCGTGCGATTATTATAACATTCCTAATTTATATTTTATATATGGTCATATAACATATTTCTAAAATGGTACAAGATATAAAGAAATTTTCATCCTTGCGTTCATTAAGCAAGAAAAAGTCCGTCTGCACATTAAATTAAACAATTTGTTTCGATTTAATAAATGAAAACCTGTTTTCTTCTGTCAAAGAAATAACCACAAGGCGTTAGGCCTTAGGTCTTTTTCCGGAGATAATAAATTATATAAGAGCTAAGTTAACACGTACAGTTGACCTTCCCTGAGAGGCGGCATCTGCTATTTGTACACCAAAAGAGAACCCCCTCGGATGCCCAGTACCCTTCCTTTGTCCTTCGTCCGCTCCTTCTTCCTTACACCTGTCATGCATTAATTTGCGCAAATGACAAAAGCATGTTTGCTAATGGAAAACCTGTCTGTCAAATTTGCTTAAGTGAGTACAATTTATTTTCACCTTGCTTATTTTTTCTCTCTCCATCCCACCTCCGTGCCAGAGTGTCAGAGGGATGTCTTTCGACATTCGGGGTTAATAATGAGCAGACATAATTAGTGGCAAAAGTGCAGCAAGTGTAAAAGTGTGCGAATTGCAGTCGCATGACGGACGACTAAGGACGAGGACGACGGGCGACACTCTGCCATTTATCATCCGATTGTGGAAATCGTCTGCATTTGACACTTTCTGCCTGGGAGCAGCAACAATAAATTTAAAGCCAGACCGAACTGAGAGCAACAAATTATCCCCGAGCTCACATACCGACACAATTAGTTAGGAACCCGGAAAAGGAAAAAAGAAAATACACACCATACCGACGAAACACCACAAAAATAAAACTTGAAATGAAAACTATGCTCTAGTGATTTATGTTCTCCGAAAAGTTGCCACCCAAAGAAGCGAGCGGCGTGGCGGCGGAAAATACGAAACTATGCTATGCAAAACTTCAAAAACAACTGGAAATTCGAAGGGGAAAATCGAGAGGAAAAGGCCAAGCCGCAGCAATAAAAATTGACGGGCGTGTGTAGGGCCAAGGATAAGGGAGCCTGCTGCTGCCTATAAGGGATATATACTGGCAAAACCCCAGAGAAACAGCAACTAAGCCACATGTGTCGCGCCCCGATCGAAAGCGCCGTAAATTAGGTCACTGAGGCAAACAGGAAAAAATCAGTAGGGAAAATGTTGGAGGAGGGCGGAAAAGCGGGTAAAGGCGGGAAAACCTTCAACCAGAGTGTAACTCAGCCGCAGCGAAACAAATCGCTGAAGCATACCAAATCATGAGGGTAAAACGTGCTCACACTTTATACCAACAGAAACCGTATGTGCAGAGAAGGAAAAAAATTATTTAATACCAGGTTATAAAAATATTATTCATTTGGATGTGGATTTTATAACAAAAAGTAATAATAGAGGCCAATTATTTAGTTATTAACTAATCAACTAATTTTTAAATATCAAATAATCAACTAATTTTGAAAAATGATTTGAATAGAAAATTTAAAACATTTTCCACATAATTTAATTTCGAACTTAACCTTCTAATAATTATGCATTCTTGAATTCTTAAATGCGTAAATGAATATTTCACAAACTTACTTTCTCTGTGTGTATAATCAGCACATGTTATAAACTTACGGATATGTGAATAAAACTACTCCCATTTTGCCGCAGTAAATGTATTTATCAATTTGCAATTGCAAGCAGCGCGGCAAGCAGACAAAAGAGAAATCTCAGGAAATTACATTTTATTGCCATGCGGTTTCTATATATATTTTATTTCTCCCCTTGCCCCTTCTTTCTTCCTTTGCTGTAGATAAAGTCAGGTGCACTAAATAACTTGGCGGCGCTCCTTCTCCATTTGAGAGCTCAGTCTCAGGAAACTTTGCAGAGTTCGGGCTTGGTGTGTGTGTGTGTGTTTGCCACGAATTACTTTTTTAGCCATTGCTGGCAGTTTAAAGTTAAGCCAAGTCGTTGAAAAGTTGGCTTTGCGGCCAACGGAAGCCCCAAGGGCTTCAAAATAAATGTGCTGTGAAAGTCAATCAAGTGTTGCAACATCGACTTTCTATCCGATGCAATTTCAGGGGCCACTTTCTCCCGAAGTTTTCCCGGAGTTTCCCCCGAGTAGCGGCATTTACATCTTGATTGCAATTGATAGGTGGTCGGAAGTGCAAGTAAAGGGGACGAGAGATAGTTAAAAGAGCCTGGCGTTTCCCCATTAAATATTAATCAGCCTGCAAGTGGCCGACGGGAAAGCTGATGCTGAAAGTAATTTATAAAGTGAAAAGCAATTCGGTAATTAATTAGGCAAGGATCAAGAGGAGGGTTCTTTATATTCACTTGAAAATAGTTTTGGTGAGGCGATGATTTTGTTTTTGTCTAATTGAAGTATTGAATTACATCTTTCGATGTATCATATTGCCAAATATCTGGTTAATAAATTAAATTTCATGCTTATATATTTTTCTTTATTTATTTACAACTTTCGGGCGTTGTTACCTGCTCCCCCTCCATATTTGGCTCCTTTTCCTTTGCTCTTCCTTTGGCCTACAAAATAATTGCCAACTTTTTGGGGCCGCCGAACATCATCAGAATGCTGCGGGATTTTAGAGTCCATGGGAATAAGTTTTCCTTCCTTTACTTGTATTTCCGAAACTCCCTCGCCACCCTACCCCAAATTGCGACTCTGAAATTATACAAATTAATTTGGGAGCGACAATTGCGAGTAAAAAACCAAGGGCAGAGCTGGGGATGCTGGGGGAAAATTCCCAAGGCAGGGGGGATCTATTCCGGTTGCCACTTCCTGTCTTTGACGGGGCGTCGTCTGTGGGCGTGGCATCGCATTAATTATGCTCAAGTGTCCGCCGGGAAAGCGGCCAACACTTGTTTCATAATGACTTTTGTACCATCACTCGTAACGCCCCCGGATAGGAGGGAGCGACTTTTGATTTGATTTGATTTCGGAGAGGCTTTAAGAGCCAGCGGAAGAGCGGGGCAAGATGAAAGGATTTTAATGCATAGAACTGAGCGTCAACAGTCGAGCTGGAAATTTATCGCTTCAGCAGCAGCAGCAGCAAGGCCATATATCAGAGATTTATGTCAGCATCATCACCCACCTAAGGGGCAGCCGGATGTGGGGCGGTGACATAGAGAAAGTGGAAGCAGACAATGAACCAACTACTATAAACCCAAAAAAACGAAAGTAAATAAAAACAAAGAGCGCAAATGAAAAGCGAAAAGAAAACTGAAAATTGGAGAGCGTAAAAATGAAATTGAGCAGCAGGCTCCAGTCTATCTATATGTATGAGTTGGAAAAGTGGAAAAGCAAATGGAAAGCAAATTGTAAACCTTATCAGGACGCATCCTGTGTAGTTTCAGGATGAGAACGAGAACGAGGAAGATGAGAGAAAATGGATAAACTGGATGAAGGCGCAAACATGCAAATAAATCTGTGGGTCTCCCAGAACTTGGCTCTACTTAATTTGATTGAAGAAAAAAAACACCGAAAAAGAAAGAAAGTTGAAGTCGGGTGAATGCTCACATTTCCTCTAAATGGAGAGAATAAAACTTTAATTTCCCTGGAAGAAGTTATCAACGAAAAAAACAACAGAAGAGTTCTTCCTTGGAAAATTATTCCGCGAAACTAAGTTTCAAATGAAGTAAAGAAAATAGCAAAGTCATTAGGTAAATGGAGAAAAATTGCAAATGAGGTATCTGTATTTAATTATTTCGAGAGGTTTAAAAATGAAAAGGTTTAATTGATTACATTATTCAGTATTTACAAATGTATCTAAAATGTCTAATTATTTCTTACAGTATGTTATTGAAATGAAAACTGCCTTGTGGAATGTCATTGATTTATTTCATGTCTTGAGCAAACGAATTTCGTTCTTTAATACGCCCATTTCATTACTCATTCTCTCATATTTCGTTTGATTTTTCTCACATTATTCAGCTGTTCCCCGCCCTGCTCGCTTTTATCTTTATGCTGTCCCTCCATTTTCCCCCTCACTTCACCCGCCCGACCCACTCGTATTTATTTGTTCTCAATTACTCTCACATCTTGAGCGCCGCCAACGTTTTTAAAGCTTAACAGCATTTTTCCACCCACTTGGCTGCTGGAAAATAATAATAAAAATGTATATATATATATATACAAAATATAAGGAAGAAAAAGCGAAATTTTTGCAGCTCTTATTACCATTTCTGTGGCTTGTTTCGCTTTAGCCCATTTTTCTGTGCCATTTGTTATTGTTGCTTTACATACTTTCCCCTACTGCCGCAATTTTAGATATTTCTTTCAGTCGGTCAAGGAAAAAAATGGAATGGTTAGGTTTTATAATAATGACTATAAGATACCCGGTAATTATTAAGACATTTTTATCTTAACATTTTACTACTACACGTTCTGAGAGTACATTTTTTTGTCTAATATTTGTATTTGGAAAAAGGGCATAATACGATTTGTTTAACTTTAAAATAGGGCATACCCTTTAAACCCAGCACTCGTAACAGGTATGAAAACCAGAAACAGAAATTGTGGCCAGCAAAAAGTTGAAGTTTATTTATTCTGCTGTGGGTGTGGGGTATGGCGAGTGGAGGAGACTGGACCAAAGACACGGGGAAATGCGAAACAGAGGGACCAAAGCCACCTGCACTTTTTCTTTCACGTGCCAACGACCACGAGCCACTTTTCCCAGAGAAAGCACGGTTCGGGAGGGGGGAAAATGCCTGGACTTTCATTACATGGCCAGAAAACGCAGAAAACTTTTCACTCGCCTTTTCCCCTTGTTTCTCGTTTTGGCCTGCGGCTCTGGCTGCAGGTATTTATATTTAAATGCGGCCTGCGGTTCGCCATTGCGCCTATTGTTATGCAATGAAAGTTTCGGTAACGAAAAACTCCCTTAACCTCAATTTCAAGCGTTATTTTCCCCCTGTCTCTCTGTTTCTCTTTTCGGCTCTTCCAATAACCAGCTCAGACAATTTTCATAAATTTAGCCGGGGGCCCATCATCTCCCTTTGCGGTTTCATGTGTCTAACGCAGCCATTCTTCGGCTTCAGCTTCGGCTTCGACCTTCAACGTCAACGTTTTTATTATGTTATTGACTCCTAACCACATTTTCACACCAAATAAATATATGTGTCCTTGACAGGAAAGGACACATACAAGCAGGCAGAGATAAATGCTGGGAGATAGGAGAAGGAGACCGAAGTCGAGACCGGTAGGGTACGAGAAAAAACGTTTAGAAACTCAGTGAGCCATAATTTGTTTTGGCTCTACCTTTCCCTCTCTTCTATGTAGTTTTCTGGCCTATCTGGCTTTCCAATATTAAGCACCAGGCAGACAGACAATAGATAAACATATATCTTAACGTATGTAGTATATAGTTATAACAACTGAGGAACAATTAAATACTGTGACTTGGAAAAATAAAAATGAAATAAATGGGAACGGAATAAAACCCCAAATAGATAGATTTAATAAAAATTTTCCTCTCCCAAGAGCTAGTTGCAGTGCTATTATTTTGCTCGTTGCTGTAAATATAATATACATTTTTTGTACGGTATGTGACCGACATCTTCCATAAATATAAATTTGTATAGATATTTTTTTTTTCTGTCTGTTGACGCACAAAAAGTGTTTGCCCAACTCTTGGTGCCTTTTCGGGGTTTTCTCTTTGTTATTTGATTTTTACATATTTTTTTCTGTGTGGCTGGCAAAGTGAAATTTATTAGAAACGCAAAATCTGTTTGCAGATTGTGTATAAGATTTGATTATTTATGGTCAGTTGTTTGTTATGGCCAGCAAGCAGCCAGCAGAAGCCAACACTGAAAATTGGCTAACAAAACAGGGCAGAAAGCGCGGCTGGTGGGGACCAAGGCAAAAGAGAAGAACAGATAGCTAGAAAACTGGCCAAGAGTTGATTTATGTAAATTTTTGTGTGTGTTTTACCCACAAAAGTTGAAGCGGAAATGTTGTGAAAATATGGAGAATTATATTCAATACAGGCAAAAATGTCCACTTGTTTGCTCAAGAAACTACAAATTTCTGACAAAAGTTTAGATAATAAATATCAAAAAATATGTTTTAGAGACACGTTTTATAGACCAACTACAATTATTGTTCACCAGCTCAGCATCTTTCGATTAAAAAATAATAAAATACACAGAAATAACGTGAGTTTGGATATACACAAACTAATTTCAACAAAAGTAAATTCCGTTCCATTTCCAAAAGGCGAACCCCAGAGATTCCCAAAATTCATCAGGGTAAACTCCCACACAACAATCTTCGACATCGTCTGCCTTCGCAGCCTTTTTCAGATTTTCAGGTTTCCTAGCTCGACACAACTTTTGCATCCACTAAATTAAACTAGAAAAAATTCCCACAGCTCACACACAGAGCGAAACTCTTCAACGCAAATTCAACTAATTAACTTAAGGCTCCTCGAAGGAGCAACCAAAGCAAAAGCAGACCGTTGCAAAGACCATTCCTCCCCATCAACAACAGGAAAAGCAAATAATTTTCAACAAATTTAACTAACGCCAAAAAAACCAACTTTGCCCTGTTGTTGCTTTCAGAATTAACCCAGTGGAGAGCGGAGAGCAGCAGAGAAATAGAGAAGAGCAACGGAGAACTGGAGCGTGAGGCCAAACTAAACAGCAGGTAAGTTGGATAAACAATTCGAATCGCAATTAACGCTCAAGGGGCTGAAAGCCCCCGGATTCTGGATTCTGGGAGTGGAATTCGGCTACCCTCGGGAAAAAATTTCATTCCATTTGGGGGTTTTCTTTTTCCCGACTATTTTCGGTATTTTATTCCTGGTCAGTATTTGCATAAAGACTCAAAGCAACACCATCGGTGCGGGAAGGGGGCGAAGGGGTTGGGTGGGGGCTGCCTTAATGAAATACGCGTAACAAATTTGCGTTTTCCATGAATAATGCATGCCTCACAGGTGGACACAGTTTCAACTGTTGCTCAAACGCATGTATAAAATATACACGCTTCTTTTTTTCTGACCGAGAAACTGTCGATAAGTTTATTTTACCAAGCCCGAGGTCCAGTGGGAAAACTATAGCACAACTGCCATTAAGGGGTTAAATAGGAACTGTTTTTGCTTCTGTTCTCCTTTTTTTCTGCCTTTCCTGCTGCTGCTCTGTTGTACTTTGGCTGAAAGTTTTTCCGCTGAGTTTTCGTTTTTATTTCGTGCGTCCGCAAATATTGACCGAATTAACAAAAGCTGCTGCAGAAAGTTTCACCGCAAACAAAGGCAAGCAAATGCGGCCCTCTCCTCTCCACCGAATCCTGTAAGTGGGTTACTTGGTCCTGCTTCTGTCCCTGGCCCTGTCCTTTCCTGGCAAGTGTCAACATGTCTTGGCACAAGGCGAGCAAGGAAACTCCGCGCGCAGACGGGAAACTTATGACTGACACTAAGCTAATTTAAACACCGCAAAGGTAGATAATAAGGTGCGAGATTCAAGCAGAATTTAGAGCTTTTATAAAATTAGGGGATACAGTATATAATTATTATTTATGTATTAAAATGTGCCCACTTATTTTTGGTTTAAATAAATATTTATTTCTAAAACGTTCGATACGTTTTCCCTTCTATTACTTTTCGAATATAATACTCTTCTTTTGACAGCTTGCAATTAAGTACAAACAATATATTCTGTATAAATATATTCCGTAAAATAATTTTTAATTAAGGAAATATATTTTGAAAAGAAATAAATAATATATATATAAAAATAATATATATATTTTCTATATCTTCGGTTCTAAATTTTCTAAAAGAAATTGTTTCAATATAAATTTCGTTCATTCATGTAAACTGCAACTATTTTTAGCTCATCGATTTGCATTGCAAACATATTTTTTTCCGAAATTTAACCAAACGAAATAGTTTCCATTTAGGCTGGAATCTATGGCCAAAGCAAAATAGTAACGAATCCAAAATATATTTTGAAATAGAAAAAAATAAAACTAAAGTGGAATTTTACGGCAGGAGAAGCAAAGGGGCGGGGGTATTTTGGATAAAAAAATGCGGACATGTATAGTATTTGTATTTGGAAATGCCGTGCACGTCCTGCCACGGGGGAACGTGTTCGGTCCTGGGAATCGAGGAGCTGCACAACAGATATATCCACCCCCATCGGGGCAGTCCAACCGTTCGTCCAGTTAGTTAGAAAACCAGAGGGCTGGTACGGGCGAGGAGGGCTTTGAGGTTTGTTGGGTGAAATGCTAAAAGCAAAAAGTCATGCAACTAAATCCTGTCCAAAACGTTTTAAACTCCCAAAGAAGGCGAATAAAAAGGATTTGTGCTAAAAAGCACTGGAAAATGTAAAAGTCAGCAGGAGCTGGCGTCCGAAAAGGAGAGGAAAAGAAAAACTAATGGCCGTGGACTGACAATTTAAAAAAAAAATACAAAATGTGTGGTTCGGCCATAACGAACTGAAATGAGCCAAGATGGCATTTTTCTTGTCAGTGACCCGCAAAAGAAGGCAACATATTTTTGGAACGTCAAAATTACAGTATTTTGGACGAATTCTATTTAAAAAGAAACTGGCTGTGGGTGTTTACTTAACATAAAACAATAAGGCTTCAGTCGATAAGCCGATGTTTCGCCATCGCAGTTTGAAATTGGAAATCAATCATAGCTAATCCAAATGAACACTAATTAATATAAATTTAAAATGTTCTTTAATTAAGTCAATCATGAAACTCATTTGCTAGTATAAATATCAGTCTTAGGATATATATAAATATTTCCCCAATAAAGCACCTCTTTATGCCAGAGTGCTTAAGCTCATTTTATTTATTTCTAATTGCCTGTCGTGACCCGTCTAATTGAGTTCAAAGTTTACTGAGCTCAGTTAGACCTAGTCCAAGTAGAGCACAAAAATATCGGGGATTCCCCGATTACAAATCCTCCGAGTGAAGTCTGTTGGCAAATAAGAACTTATAGTGCGTTGAGTCAGCACTAAGTGCAGACTCCGGCATGCAACTCTGCATCCGTGCAATGCAGCTGGTACGCTCCCCATCAGCTTTTCCCAGAACTTCCCGCCGCCCAGCTTTCCTCCCCCTTTAGAGTTGTCAATGACTGTCAGTAGCAGACAAGCAGAAAAGCGAAGCACGACATTGCAGTTGCAGGGGTATCAAGAGTGGAATAAAGATGGGCAGGGTGGAAAACTCCGCACACTCGACACTGAGCTGGTGACATTTCAATTTTCACACACGCTCTGCGGTTTTCGGCAAACGAGCAGCAGCCCAAAAAAAAGAAGAAAACAGAAAAAAACCCTAAAGAGGGACAGACTCAGAGTGCAGAGAGAAAATCGCAAAAGAAATCAAAGCGATGCGAAATGCCTTAAGTGGAAGTCCAAGCAAAGGGGCGTTACATGGAGCAAGGGAAAATGGGGGTGTGCTGAGCGCAAGCCGCAAAGTGCAAATTAAAATTCAATAAGGCACAAAAGCACATCTAATCACAGGCGAACTCGGTGGCGAATTAAATTACATTGAACAATCGATGAAGAAAACTTAAATAATGGGCCTTATATATGACACTGACTAAAGGTCTAAGTAGTCTTTTTTTTTTTTAATTCTTGGAACCTAATACTCATTATTTCTCATTAATTTGTAAGACCGACTACCTTCGGCGGTTGAAATTCAATTTCCACATCGTCTGTTAATTCCAGTTTGGCAGTTAATTCCCATTCCCACTCCCAGAAGTATTCCCTCCCACAAATTGCGTACTAATTAGCCGCAGAAATTACTTGGCTTCTCGCAAAACAGCAAAAGGGCGTTTGAAATGGTAGATGGAAGAAGAACGGGTATGGGGATGTCTGGGTGCTACCATTGTTAGGGCAGTTCAAGGTCCTTTGACAAGGTCGTCAGGCGTTAGCCAATCAGTCTCCCCACTCTCCAAGGAACCCTCCTACCCCAACCCACTCGGGCTGTTTCGCTATTTTCTTTGTGCTGAAAATTGCATGCAAATTTCATAGCTGCTGTGGGAGTGGCGGGCTTTTCAGGCCTGGCTGTGGCTCCAACAAAGGCCTCTGAAAATGGGCTTTCTCACACCCTCCCGCTCCGCGCGTTGACATAGTAAATAAATGGGTGTGACTGTGAAAACTGTGTCAAGCTGCAAGTGCAGCTGGAAACAACAATAACAAAGGATAACAATAAAAACAATGGCAAACAGGAAATGTGCAAAAATTTGTTTAAAATTTCAACAGCCCGAACGGCCGGCTTTTCTTTTGCCCGTGTGAGCATATCGTATGTGTGTGTATTTTTAAATACTTTTTATTGAGTGTGGTCTGCATTTGGGTCAAGCAATTGCCGAATAATCGCCTGCGAGGGCCACCATAAGCTATTAAAAAGCATTAATAAGTTAAGAAGCTGTGCAGCTCGGAATTAAATTCAGTAATCATGGGAGAGTAAGAAGCTTTATAGTTCTTTGGAAATGCCGAATGAGAAAGGTTCTTAAATGAGCTTCAATTGCTTTCACAGACAAAATGGCACAAGACCAACATCTATTTTTAAAGGTAATAAATAAATCCATGATTCTTGAATGAATATGAAAAATAAATACAACAGAATAGTCAATTGTTCCGCATCCCCTTCTTGGTTGCATGAAAAATAATTCTGAACTTCACTTTATATTTATGTGACTCTTCAGACTCTGCTCCACATCTTGCTGCAGAAATAAATCTAATAAAAGCGTGGCAAGCAAATTCATATATCAAGGTGCCACATAATTATTATGAATATAAAACAAAGGATATAAGCGAGGAAAGTGGAAAGCTGGATGCACAAGGGCAGCATAAAAAATCCCTCAAGTGCATAAATTTTCAAGCGGATTCTTGGAGGTGAGCTTGGGGTAAATTTAATGTGAGCGTTGCGCTCGGCAATGAAACAGCTTGTGTGTGCAACTGCAAGTGTGCAACACGTTGTGCATGTGTGCCCTTACACCTGCCGAGATTTTGGACATGGCTGCACTGCAATTCCCCTTGTTTTTCTCTAAGCTTTGGCCGCTTCCCAGCCCACATCTATGAGCTCCTTCTTACTTCTTACTTCCACGCTTTTTATGCTTTTTAACCGTCTTTATTTTTGTTTTTTTCATCTGCAAGTTGAGATTTTCAGAAGGCTACAAGAGGCATAGAGGGAAAAACTACTTTTATTTTATATAAAACTATGAACTTAGCTGGTATTAACTTTCCAATTCATTACATTTATTTTATTTTATTTTAAAAATAAATATGTTAATAAAAAAATATTTATCCCAAAGTACCATCTTGACCAAATATTACCATCATATCCTTATCAGTGTATAAAATCGGAGACATCAGTGGGTGCCATGTGCCGCATAAAAAACCAAAAAGTGTCGCCGGGACGACAAGGAAGCTTCAGCTTCTGTTGCGCTTCTCCGGGCAGAACTTTCCTTCAGCTTGAGCAAATAAAATTTTTGCCAAGCTCTGCAGGTGTGCCCCCGAGGTGAGCTCGGCGAGGAAAACAGATGGGGCGGAGGGGCGTGGCCCCTGCTATTAGCCTGGTTCGCATGCCAACTGAAGTGGCAATAAGTGCCATGCATATTGTCGCCGGCAGCTGCCGCTGCCAGTGCTGCTGACTCTGTTTCTCAGGGGCAGAAGCGGGTTAAGAGATTGCGAATGCAAGTTAGCTGGCAGGAGTAGAGGAACTTGGCTTATTAGAATCACAATCGGGGGATAAGAGCTGGAAGAGTTTTGAGACTCTTCAGAAGCTTATGCACTCTTCAGTAAAAGTTGTGTCTCAAAAAACTAAAAACCTTGCAAAATGAGTAAAAAAAATAAAAATTAAATATACCCTTAGTTTTGATACTAACCATTCTCATTGTAAGTTCTCTCTATTTTCTTCAGCAAATTATTGTTAAAATTAAACTTGAAACATTTATATAAAATTTAAACTTTAAACCAATCTTGAATTAAGCACAATACAAACTTCATGACCAATTTTTGTTAACCTCGCAGCCGCAAAAAGTTTCAGCCAGCCGCAGTCACAGCGGTTACAACAACAACATTTATTTCAACTTTATATCAACCATGACTTCTCCAACTTCTTTTTTCCACTCTCCTTTTTTTATATTGAAAATTTCTAATGGATTTTCCCCGGAGGAATAGAATGGGGGTAAGGGTAAGGGCAGCACGACTGGTCGGGGCCCTTCGACTTGGGCTTGTGTGCACTTGACTTGAAGTGGTTTATCCATGTCAACACGGCTGCCTTGTCAATGTTGGTGGGGTCAGCCGTGGTCGTGGTCTCGGCGGTGCCTCGGTTCCATAGATAGTTAGGGGGACGAGGGCAGATATGCGAGGAGGGTGGGTCGTCGCATGCAAATTCGAGCCGCGTTCAAAGGTCAACAATGGCGGGCCAACAAAGGAAAAAAGGTCAAGCAATTAGTGTCACAGCCTCCTGCCTGCCCAAGTGCCAGACATTTGTTGTGGATGCTTGTCCAACAAAATGGAGAAGGGAATTCCCCCTTATCGGTTGATCAGAAAACAGATAAGGGTATTATTTCACACAGCCATTGCGTTTGACTTTGATTTGTGTGTGCTTAAATATCCATGTGTGGGCGCTTGCTGAACTCTGACCCCAGTGTCACACTCACAAGAGGTGATGGGAGTCAGTTTGGCATTGAGAAGGTATCCCATTGAAATAGGTTTCGGCATTTTACATCTTACAAAAATTGTATACTTGGTCTGTATGAAAAAAATATATAGATGGCGATGCTTTTAGGAAAAGAGTTCAACGTTGATAAGTTATCGATTTCAAAATTATATCTAATATTTGGTATCGAAGAATATATATATAATTAAGCTGCACATATTTCCCTATAACAAACTTAAAGTTTCCTTATGCGATCGACTTCAAGTCAGATTGTTTACCATCTCTAACTCGCAGTGCCAATCTTGCTTGGGATTTTCCAATCACTTAACTTTTCGCAGGTCTTTCACCTTAAAGTTCCCATTAAATGGTATGCAAATGTGCCTCTCCAACGCACACGGACACACACGCTTGAGTTGTATTTACACCTGACAGACAACCTGGTTTCGTTTGGGTGACACGTTCGTTCGTGTTGGGATTTTTTATTTTTTTTGACTGGAATTTAATTACGCATTCGCCCCATAAGCCGTGACATTTTGAAGCTGTGTGCTGCTTCAGCTCTCCTTGGAGAAAACTCTTCATATTACTTGCACTATCCTAATGAGCATTGCCAACATACGAGTGTCTACAAACACTCGCACATGTTTCCACACACACCATTGAAGGCGTCACAAAGTGTTACTCGCAGCAGAAGTCTGGCTGAATTTTTCCCCAAACTAACGAGGGTAGCTCTGGGGAATCAAAGGATGTGGTTTCTACGAAATTTTTGGCATTTGTTTTTCATTTTGCTTCAATTTCCAGCTAAGGCCCACTTGAGTATATTTTCATTGGAAATCATTAAACGCGTTCTGACAAATTCCTTATCCATGGTTATTTATTACGCATGTTTTCAGGCAAAAATAATCTTCAAACGAAAATGTATTTTAAAGAGCTGTCTCAAAAGTTGCCTCTACTTTTCAAGGGCTTCTCCAAAAAGTTAATTAAACTTTGGGCTACTCTAGATATTTTAAGTACTCGGTTAATTTTTAACATGCATTTAATTCTAAACACTTTTATCGTGCTCAGCAAATAAAGTTACCATATGTATATAATCAGAGAAATATCGTGTCAGGCCATTATCCCCTGAGCTTCTGACCTAGCTCTCCCTTAAAATATATTCAGAACCCTTAGCAGAACTCAGTCCCGCGTCGAGTATGCTAAGAACATCTCTTCCTTTCCACTTTTTACATATTCATTGCGTTGTAGTCGGCGGGCGAGGATGCTTGTTCGCCCCCTTTTTAGGCTACACTTTATTTTCATTTTACTTATTTTTTTTAGCACACACCGAGTCACTATACTATTTGCCGGAGTGGCTGGGCTCTCGGCTCTGCCTGCAGTTAATGTAATATAACCATCATCAGGCGCTGCCTTTAATGGGCCTGGCGCCGTAAGATATGCTACACTTTGCCACCATCGTGACTGGCACGAAAATGAAATGATTTGTATTCGCGCGAAAATAAATTATGTGCAAGTATTTTAAATACGTTCACTGAGCAGCAGCATTTTTTGTATATTTTTGTTCGCCCCAGCTGTCTTTTCTTCGAAATGAGCGCGCAATTTTTCACAGGCGGAGGAAGGAGCTATGGGGCAAAGGAGGTGACGGTGACTCTGTCTATGGATCCAACATAATGAAAATGTCGAAGTGAAAGTAGTAAAATTTACATAATCTATGCGCAGGAGAATAAATGGGAAAAAATCAGAAGAAGAATCTCTATCTTCCCCCATGTTCCCCACTCTACAAAGATAAACATTTGATTAAGCGTATTAGACGTTGGGAAGGGGATGGGGGGGAGAGCAAAAGGTAAAAAAATGATGGCTCCGAGGAAAAGATATCCTTGCAGGTAATGTTTCTCCGCCCTCCACTTGATAGTTGCAAAGAGCAGCAGCAACAACTTTTGATGATGGCAAAGAGCCAAGTCGGGAAAACTTTATTAGATGTGAGAAATATTAACATGGCTCACGGTGAGTTCATATATATATAAATATATATATATGTACATTGCTGATTGCATATACATACATATGTATTTTGCAAAGTTCTCCTGGGAACAACAACTATGCAAATCGACATGAAGCACTTCAAAAGCAGTGAAATGGCAAAGTT
Source organism: Drosophila nikananu (assembly GCA_008042635.1). Lineage (NCBI taxonomy): Eukaryota > Metazoa > Arthropoda > Insecta > Diptera > Drosophilidae > Drosophila > Drosophila nikananu. The sequence continues at coordinate 12,354 of VNJV01008975.1, read as the reverse complement.
GTTGATGCTAAATTAAAATGCATTCTAAATGCAGCGCCACGACAATGGAACTCCTCCTTCTTTACAAGTCAAGACTTTTCCAAGGAGCTAGGAGCAAAAGAGAGAGTCCGGAATAACACACAGAAATAAAGCGGAGAATAATGGAAAACAATAGAAAGTTGGAAGCGAAGAAGAAGTCCACTCCAGTTGTTAAAGTTTAAATGAAAGAAGGTCTAAGCTGGTGACATCTTTGTATAAATAATTGCTTTAGGAGAAACATTCAAACTTTTCTGACAGCAAGGGAAGGTATTTTAAGTAAGTAAAATTACTAAAAAAAGTTGGTTTATACAAAAACTAGTGCGTTTATATACTATATGTATGTTGGTACATTAACTATTTGTGAATTTTCCTTATCCTTTAGACAGAGAGCGACAGAGATAGGGTAATGTCTCTGGCGCTGGTTTGTAAATAAAGTTAATCGAGACACCCTTGGCGAGCTCCGATACTAATTTAATCGTTTTATAATACATGGTACATTTATTAAAAATTTTGATGTAAAACAATTTGGATGGAGTGGCAACCGGCAGGACGTGTCAGATGCTACTTTTTCTTCTTTTCCGCCGGCTTAAGGATCTGGAATGAGCACATGAGCGTGTCGTCCACGGACATCATGGCTCCGGCGTTGTCGAACTCGCCACAGTAGTTGGGCGCCGAGAAGATCGTGACCAGTTGGCGCTTCGCGAAGAACTCGTAGCCGTCCTCGACCACCTGGTGAGCACGGCAGACGAGATCGAAGCCGTGCTTATGCAAAAACTTGGTCACCACCTCTGCGCCGAAGGTGAAGCTGACGCCGCGATCGTTTTCGCCCCAACCAGCGGTGTCCTTGTCGGGATCGGACCACAGAAGGTCGCAGAGCAGGCCCTGGTCGGGCACGTCGGTGGGCCGCATGATGCGTCGGATGTGCTCCATGGAGGTCAGGTCGGGGCTCAGGCCGCCGTGGCAGCAGAAGATCTTTTCGTCAATGATGGCCGACACCGGCAGGCAGTTGAAGCAGTCGGTGAAGGTCTTCCACAGCTTGATGCTGTAGCGCCGCTTGCACTCGTCGTAGAAGCCGTAGATGCGGTTGATGCTGGCGGACTCGTGGTTGCCCCGCAAGATGAAGAAGTTCTCCGAGTACTTGATCTTGTAGGCGAGCATCAGGCATATGGTCTCCAGCGACTGCTTGCCGCGGTCCACGTAGTCGCCCAGGAAAAGGTAATTCGACTCCGGCGGAAAGCCGCCGAATTCGAAGAGGCGTAGCAGGTCATAGTACTGCCCGTGGATGTCGCCGCAGATTTTGATCGGCGCCTCCAGCTCCAGCAGGACGGGCTGCGCGAGGAGGATCTCGCGTGACTTGAGGCAGAGGGCACGGATCTCGCCCTCTAGGAGCTGTACGTTCTTGCCCGCCCGCGATCCGCGCACCTCCAGAAGCCGCGTTATAATGCTGTCGACATTCATTACGTCACCCATGTTTCCAGGTTGCAAGTGCCACGATATATAGTTGGTGGTGCCGAAAAAGGTTCGAAATTTGTTTTATTTCAAAAATGTACTTTTCACAGGCAAATTGTGAATATTTCTCCAGTGCTTCCTCATTGCCCCGATCATGAAGTTGAACTAAGTCGGAGTTAAAAGTGTAACTAAACTTTATTATTATTATTGAGCTAAGGGACTATACACTGCAGTGAGGACACGTATATGTAGTTCTTTAATTTCTTTCTGCCACATTTAGAAGATATTTTTCCCCTGCTTTAACCAAGCTTCAAGCAGCAATTGTCAGTCCGTCAGTGGTGCCTGGGAGCTGCTCTTCAACAATGCAAAAGCCAAGATAAGCTCAATAAAACTGTCGCCTTGCCACTTGGCAAACACATTTACATATGCTCTTCCTTTCTCCGCCATTTCCCCAAAGCTTTTCCTTTTCCCTTCTTCCCTTAAAATGTACAAAGGGAAAGTGCAACATCAGCGCAAAATAAACTGATAGCCAGACAACTATCTCCAGCCAGTCCGCTTCCCTATATATTCAAATGTGCAAAATATTCATTTATATATTTGAGTTTCAGCCAAGCTTTGCCTTCATTCCAAAAAAAAAATAAAAACAACGTGGCAAGCTCTTGAAAGGAAAATGCAAACGTCATCGACAACAAAAGAAGGAACGCTCTTCACTGAGTGGAAGTGAACTCTTGTTCCTGGTACCGGGTTTCCCAGCTTAAATTGGTTTAACCTTTCAACTGTCGCCAAAAGAGGAGAAAAGTATAGACGGAGGGGGAGGTAGAGCAGAAAGAGGAGTCGCAGAGCGGCAGCAAGATTTTGTCGGAATAAAATATTAGGGCCTTGGCGCAGGCATTTAGACTGAGGGATCTCTACAAAAACAACATTTAATATTCTCTTTTCTGTGTAGCATTTATTTAAAATTTATGCTGATGTCTCTGACTGTCTGTGGGCTACACAAATGACACTCACTTACACTGGAAAAGAAGTTGTGGAAAGATATGCATCATTCCCATAGTCTGGGAATGCTTAAGCCTTTTGTATCTAAAATGAATTTTTTTTTTTTTGAAATTTTATGTGAAATTTATTTTATTTATTAATTTAAGTCGGTTGGCCTGTTTTCCCCTGTGCACCAATACAGGAAGAGCAAGACAGAGACAGCCACTCTCATGTGTGCTTATGTAAATGTATTTACTTGTCTGCCGTCATTTTGAGGCAGTCGCCAGTCACAATCTGCTACATTTCCATAAATATTTTAGAAAATTTACATAAAATGTTAAAGGCGCAAAAAAATGCCAAGAACATTGCCCCGCCCGTCCACGCACTCACGGCCAGGAAGATGAGCCGCAGAGGCGAAGAAAGCAGGAGAGAACACAGAATAAAAATTAATTCATGACGACAAAAGTCAATTTTGTAAATCCACAAAACATATGGTGCAAGAAAGCAACAACAGCCACCGCCAGTCAGTCAGCGAGTCAGTCAGTCACATACATATGTGAAATAAAAATGAAAATGCAAACGATGTGCGGATGCCTTCGCCTTTTCCACCTCTCCGTTTTCCGACTCCAATTTACTTTCTGTTTTTTTTTCTGTTTCTTGTTTTTTTAGATATCTGCCTGGCACGTGGCAAAAATTCAGAGGCATTGGTCCGCATAAAATTGCATTAAAAGCTAATGAGCTTGAAATAAAAGACAATTTGCTTTTGAATTGAAAATTTCTCTCCTTTTTCGGTGGCGTTTGGCCTGCCTTTTGTTTCCAAAGAAAGCCATTAAAGGAAATTTTCCTAAAATTACAAAACCAAAAAATCACCGGAGGGTGAGGAAAATTGCGGTTGTGGAATGTAAAATGGTGACTTTGGGAGAGCTTGGGTGAAAATTTGTGGTTTCCCCTTGGAAGGAGAATAATTATTTGGAGTTTATAGGCATTTGTTGCTGAAGTTTTGTCAAGAGAAGCAGAGCTTAACAATAAAGCTCAAATTAATACTAGGCAGTAACGAAATACCCTTTTTTATTCATTTCTCACTTCCCTTGACTCATATAAATCACGAACATGATTTAAAAATTCCTGAGCCACTTTCTGATTAGCCTTATTGAAAAATACTATGTATCTTGCAGGCTTGCCTTGCCACCCAGCTCATAAAATGCTTCTAATTACATCACTCAAGGATACTCCGGGCCGGTGATCCCTCCACTCTTCGCTTCCCCTCTATTAAAACCATATCAGTTTATCTTCCTTTCAAGCAGTTTGCTTAGCTCGTAGAACAATTTGTGAGTAAAAATTTGCTGCCATTGCAGTTAAATGAACCAACAAAGTGTGCAAGGATCTCCCTCTCTCTGTCGGTGTGGTCTCTGTGCATGTGTGCGTGAGTGGGTGTGGCATTGTGTTGAAGTGTTGTTCAGTTTTCTAACCTCATCAATCGTTTACTTTATGGTGGAAGGGCTTGGCATTTATTGAAGCTGCCTGCCGGGGCTTTTGTATATCCCATGTAGCAGGAGTCCCTTAATGCACTTGCAAAAAAAAAAACCTTTGAAGTGTTTGCAATGGAGAAAACAATTTTTAATTGCATGGAACTAATTTATGCTGGACTTATCCTTAAAAATAGCTAGGATTCAAAAGACCTAGTTATATAATTTAAGTAGTTTGTATATTTCGGATAATTTTTTTTTGCCGTACATCTCCGCCTGCTGTCCTTGGCTGGATGCTTTGTATTTACAATAGGACCAGGAGGCAGAATCTCAGAATCCCCCAAGTCGTCGCCGTCTGTTGTTGGCATGAGGCTCGTCATGGGCTTACACCGGCTCCACAAACCCACCGAGAACTCCGAACCTCGCCCTTAAATCTGGCCCATAGAAAGTAATCTTAATGGCTTTTTTGTTGCTGCAGGATCAGGAGCCGGAGAGCTCGCTGCAGGACCACTGCCAAGTGAGTTGCAGTTGCAGCAAAAAGCAGAAAAAGGGCTGAAAAAAGAATTCCAGGGGCAGGCCATGAAAATTGCAAAATGCATTCAACGTTCCTGGGGGCCAAACGCATAAATTGTAACCCCAACAAACGACCTTTCTTAGATATCCTACTCCTGCTGCCGCCCCTGCTCTGCTCTAGCTCCTGCTCCTGCCACCCCTACCCCTGGTCGTGTGGTGTCTGCGGATTTGAATAGCCAATTTGTTTGCCATTGTTTGCCATTGGGCAGATCCTACTCGTACTCGTTCGGGGGCGAATCTCGCAGAAAGGAAATTTGCATTTCTAAGATAAAATGCAAATATTTCAATTTGTAACTTAAGCAAATTGCCTCAATAAGTGCAGCTGTCAGTCAACCTCGGTTGCCATTCTAGGCACAAGAACTTTTTCTCGGTAAGCCTGTAGCCTTTCTTCCGAATCCTTTCGCCTTTCTTTCCCCCAAAACATTGGCCGCATCTTCCCCATAAAGAGCCTTTAGAGTTGATTGCTTTCTGCAATTGACCGTAACATATATGCCATATACATATATCGTCCTGCAATTCACACAAGTGGGTCGGAGCCTTAACGGACATGCATCTTGCTCTGTGCAGTTTATTGATGCAGCAATTAGCAAGTCAGGATTTTTGTGAATTAGAAAGGGGTGGAATGTGATCATTGACCGTAAAATGGGTTTATATTTTTTGTTTTAGAAATAACCAATTTAAAATATTACCAAGTGCCTTTGTGAACCATTCGAGAAAGGGAAATATAAATAAAACGCAATTGTTTTTGAAGAGGTGAAGTCAAGTGTAAAAAGCCAGTAAACTTAACAAGTAAACCTGTTTCTCTTTTGGGAAATACATTTTTTAAGACATGTTTATAGTTTTGCTGTGATTCATTTTCAAGCTTAACAACAAACAGGATAGATTTTTGTTTATATTCATTTTAAACAGGCTATCACAGTAAACACAATTAAATGGTTGCAAATTTATTGGTACAACTGCTCAGTAGCAGATGCTTGTAAATTAATATTATATTTGTGTAATTATTTGTGTAAATACTTTTGCTTAGTTTTATAACATACTTGACAATTTATTTTAAACATTTTCCAATCAATCCTTTTATGAGTTTTCCGTCAAGGATGTGCAATTATTCCTGTGCGTTAGTGATATGCTTTTGATTGCGTAACAAGTACGAGTGGTGGTAAGTGTGTGATGTTAATAATGTATTGGCCAACTAGACATAATAGCTAACAATCAAAATCAGTAAAAATATCTAAAAAAAAAAACAACAAATGTAAAAACCTCAACAGTAATAAACAGCAACTCTAAAGCAGGAAAAACAATATGAAATGATTAACACAGCGGGAACCACGTAGAAGCAACAATTTGAACAACAAACTAGCGGTAACATTGAGCCAGGAAAATTCCCTGAAAAAGCACAGTAACAGCAACATCCTAGGCAAACAAGCAACACGGACAAGTTTGTGAACAACATTAGGTTTTCCCCTGGTCGCAATGCTGTCCGTGGTGTTGCTGTTGCTCTTGTTAGCAATAAAGTTTTTTGTTCCCCCGCAGTGCACTCTTTTCTTCATTTTCCAAAGCCTTCTGTCCAACTGTCTTATGGTCTTGTGTACTTGTTACTCTTGCTGTCTGTCAGTCAAAACGTCATTATTGTTTCTGTTGCTGTTGCTGCCGATGTTACCGCTGCTGGTTTTCTTGTACAAGCTGCGTGTTTGTTTGAACAAAAACTATGCACACACCACACGCATCCCATACGACACCCTGCCCATACACCCACTGGCCTGTGTACATGTCGAGGAGCTTGAGCATTTTCTGTGGCTGCACACTGAAGTGGAAGGGGAGGGCAAGAGGAGGCCGGTGCCAGGATTTCGGAGGCGTGGCGAACTGGGGTCCTCTGACACCCTTGTTTGCTAACAATGCAATGTATGTCAAGGCAAAATATGTTCATTCAACTTGACAAACAAAACAGCACAGAAAAAACATGCACAAGGAGCTGCAAAAACAACGACAGTACAGGGAGAGGAGAACGCATCAATAATGCAAAGACTCGAGAGGGAATTTGCCTTGAAATGTTGAGCGGGGTACACTGAAAGAATACCTTTTTATTAAGTGTTTATTCACCTTCCTAGAAGCCACAGAACTAAAGATAATTATTTTATTCAATATATTCGACGGAAAATAAATCCTTTAATTGTTTGATAAAAATCTTTACATTTTACTAGATAATTTCCATTTCCTACTAGTATTTCTCACAGTGTTATTGAGGGGTGCCGCTTGTTTGTTGATTACATAAATGCAATTGTGATGTACGAGCGTTCCGCAATTGAAATTGAAAATTGCAAATGGCTAAAGGCCTTTGCTCTTCACCCCCCAAAGATTCTTTTTTTTTTTTTGTTTTTTGGGGCGGGGGCGACCTTGCATAAGGGGGAGGCACTTTCACTGCTGAAGTGCACAAGGAAATCTGTTGGAAATCTGGTTGGAAATCTGGTGAACACATCAGCCTTGAGTGGGTACGTTCGAGTGTCTGTGAGTTAAGTATGAGCTTTTTTAAGGAATTTATCTGGCAGAAGTCCTTAAGAAGGTTCAAGAGAATTAACCTGAAACCAACAAAGTCAATAGATATTGGAAAAAAATATAATAGTATTCTATTAATTACAAAAATGTATTTAACTGCATAAGTAAAGTAAAGTAAAGTAAAGAATTTGTTAATCGTTTAAATACTTGTGAGCTCCAAAAACCTTAAGCATTTAACATACATTATTTCCTTTCGAGAATGATGGCTCTAATAGAGCCATTTACAATAAAAGTCCGTTGTAAATTAGGCCCAGGATCTGCTATAGCTCAAAAGCATTTTCATGGCCTTTGCTTTATTTGCCCATCTCCCTTTTCGTTGGACATTCATGGGTTTCACTTTAATGACAGCAGCAGCCCCGTCATCACCGTCATCATCATCAGCAAACATCTTTTTAATTAGTTGTTTGCCTTTGCCCGAGAGAAAAAAAGAAACAACAGATGTATGTATATTTCGCCAGGATGGAAAACGGGACAAGCGGAATTGCATTGCTTTTCGAGACTGTTCTACCGGCAAAAATTGCATAACAACTGCCATTAAAAGGCAGACAAGCAAATTAAAATGCAAACAAAACAGCGAGTGGAACATTTTGAAAAAACAAAACGACGGCATCAACAAAGGGGCGGGAAATCACAATAAGAACAACCGTGACGAGGCAACAAAAAAGTTATAAACTTTGTTTAAAAAACAATTACAACTCTTGGCAAAAAGAACCCGGAGATGGAGCGCGCATAAAGAAAATATTAAAAATATAAACTTTACTGTCAATAAAAACCGCCAAAAGGCGAGACGCTAAAAGAAAACTCTTTATGACAAAAGGAGAAATAATAATAAACCGAAGTCGGAAGGAGTTCTGGGGATCAAACAAGACTACCAGGATACAGATACAGATACAGATGCGAAGCAGATTCAGATATAGGTCCAGGCGTAGGCACTAAACGGCCACTTAAGCGTTAACTTGATTTAGCACCTCGTAACCAAGAGAATCCCAAACAAAGGCGCCGGCAAAAATATACGCAGACGAGGGCCAAAGGTCACAAGTGGCCACTGTGGGGCGAGTCAACCAGCTATAAAAACAGATCAGCAAAGCTGGAAATAATAAAGTGATGGTGAGGAGACGAGCAAGCCCCCGGAAGAATTGCAATAAAAAATGGCCAAGCGGCCAGAACGAATGAATATGATGGGCGAAATGGAGATTAACAATCGGATTCCTCCCATAAAAACCGAGCGTATGCGAATTGATATCATAGGGACTTGATAATTGTCCAGGGCCAATCAAAAATTCCCTGAAACAAGAAAGGAAGCTAACTTCGGCACACCGAAGTTTGTATACCATTGCAGCTTACAAATGGATCATTGGCAGCTATATGATATAGTCGGCCGATCCGGCCCGTTCCTATATAAGTATATATAGTAGTGAGAGCGTATAGAAGACTATCTGCAAAGTCAATATTAGCCAAAAAAAAAAATGGAAATCGAGTTTTAAATACAGAAAAGTTCTCCGTTAAAAACTAAGAATAAAAAACCAAACCAATCCGAAATGCGCTGAGTTTCGGCAAAGTAACAATAAAAAATCACTGAAAAGTTCTCGATTTTTGAGTAAAAAATGTACCCATTTTTTCAATAAAATGAAAGGCGTTACATGGTCAAAATTGACAAAAAAATTTTCAAAAAAAAGAAATCGAGTTTTAAATGCAGAAAAGTTATCCATTAAAAACTAAGAAGAAAAAACCAAACCACTCCGAAATCCGTTGAGTTTAAGCAAAGTTACATATACATACATATTTTTTTTTAAATAAAATGAAAGGGGTTACATCGTCAAAATGGACAAAAAAAATTTTCAAAAAATAGAAATCGAGTTTTAAATGCAGAAAAATTCTCCATTAAAAACTAAGAAGAAAAGACCAAACCACTCCGAAATCCGTTGAGTTTAAGCAAAGTTGCGATCAAAAAACCACTGAAAAAGTTCGAGATTTTTGACCCATAAATTTACCCATTTTTTCAATAAAATAAAAGGCGTTACATGGTCAAAATTGACAAAAAAATTTTCAAAAAAAAGAAATCGAGTTTTAAATGCAGAAAAGTTATCCATTAAAAACTAAGAAGAAAAAACCAAACCCCTCCGAAATCCGTTGAGTTTAAGCAAAGTTACGATCAAAAAACCACTGAAAAGTTCTCGATTTTTGAGGCGAAAATTTACCAATTTTTTTCAATAAAATGAAAGGGGTTACATCGTCAAAATTGACAAAAAAATTTTCAAAAAAAAGAAATTGAGTTTTAAATGCAGAAAAGTAATCCATTAAAAACTAAGAAGAAAAAACCAAACCACTCCGAAATCCGTTGAGTTTAAGCAAAGTTACGATTAAAAAACCACTGAAAAGTTCTCGCTTTTTGAGGCGAAAATTTACCCATTTTTTTCAATAAAATGAAAGGGGTTATATCGTCAAAATTGACAAAAAATTTGTCAAAAAATAGAAATCGAGTTTTAATTGTTAACACGCTAATTGTATTTCAAACTGCCATAAAATCATGTGTGTATTAAAATTAAATTTGCTTTTTAAGAAGGTCTTATGTAATCAGATCTTATTTTTGCAATAAATAACCAAGCCAACCTTCTAGGCAGCATATTAAGTAATTTAAAATAATAAGAATGAGTAAAACCCTTTTGAAAAATATAAATAATGTCGTTGTAGACACACATTTACACAGTTGACGACCGTATTATGAGATTATAATCTAGGGGGACGCTAAGCGTTTTAAAATATGGAAATAATTTAGAAAAAACACTGTTAATATGTAAATAAACAATGACATGAATTATTATACAAGAAGGCGGAGAGATACTTCAAAAATGTGTACTTTAATCCAGGAGACAGCCCTCATTTTCTGCATAATTTCTCTTTTCCCCACTCAATTTTCCCTCCTGAACTGAGCCTGAATTATCGCTGAATTGTGCAATTTGTATCCCTCCCCGTAAGCTCGCAGATCAAGTTGGCAGCGGCACTTCATTCATATTCACCTGTAATCGCTTTCATTTGTCCCGCCAGGTAGTAGAGATGCCCCCAACTAATTGCGTCATTAGTTCTGCGAAATGAATAATTGCATATTCTCCGAGGGGCAATGATAGTGAGGCGTACCTGTCAGAAGTTTTATCACAACTTTTCCTACCAACTTGAAACATCTCCTAAAAAAGGCATTTAAAGCCAGAAAAAGGACAGAACAAGCCCTGTAAAAAATCAAAAGGCAAAGGAAAAAAGCTTGAAGGGGAGGCTGAACATAAATTGGAAGTACCAAAAGCACACAGAGAGAAGATGAAGACATATTCAGTGCTGGAGAATGACAGGCATATAAGGGTGCCTAAAAATGGGAATGGTCGGGTGAGAAAATATAGGAAGGGTGTCGCGTCCAAGGAATAATGTCCTGCGGCAGCTTTGGGAAATGAAAACTTCTTTGTAACGTGTATGACTCTCGGCCTTTGACGGTTACTCATCTTTGTTGCCTGTATTCTCTTTTCTTTTGGATACCCTTTTCGGAAGGGTATTTCAGGTATTTAATATTTTTGGTAGAGTTCCTATATTAATTTTGAGTTATTATTAAATTAATTATTAAAATTAAAAAAGATCCGAATAAATAATATTTTTTATTATTAATAGCCGAACAATATACTGTGTTTAAAGAGCTCCCTGAAATCGACTTGCTCTGTGGATTTTGGCCTGCCCTTTCCTGGACTGAAAAAAGTTGCACGAATCGCTTGCAGCTGATGAGCAGTCGAGTGTCAGTGTCTTTGGGGAGTAGAAAAGCAAACTATGTGGGAGAGAGGACCCTCTGACGGCGGAGCCAACATGAAAGTGAACGCAAAAAGCGATGGCTATGCTAGCGCGCGGTGAATTTATCGCCAAAAACCACCAAACCGCAAGAGGCAAAGGAATTCATCACCAGCCAGGAGCAGTGGCAGAAGCGGGATCATCATCGTTGTGATGATGGCCTTCATCATCGTCGTCTGAAATATCACGTATACGTCGGAGGTGTTAAGGATAAAGTCCACTGGGGTCCCCAGTGGACGCCGGCTTCGCCCTGCTCTCCTGTTTGATGTGGCCGCCATGTCCTTTATTATATTTCTTTAACTTTGTGCGCCTGTCTCGAGTCCCGTGTCTTTTCCCCGACAAAGTTAATCCTTGGGCATCAATTTCCCGAAAATAATTTGAGCAACATCAAAAGTTTTAATATGCCCAATGATAATGGCGCCTCCTCGGGTCGCCTTTGCCGAAACTTTTTTATTGCTCGCGCTCCGTAATTTCTTTGTCATGAGTTATGGCACCCAGCTGGCCATATATATACCCGCCCCAACCTCTGACCTCCTGCCCCACCATAAGAGGGCCTGCGGTCAGCGATACTCATTATGCTGTTTATTGAGCACCTCACCTGCGGGGCAAAGGCCCAAAGCGAGCCAAACAAAAAATAAGAAGGAAACTCGCGACGGGAAACTCTCTGCCCGGAAAGTCCTTGCTCCAGGATCTGATGAATCGTCATTGTTCCACCTCGGCGAAAAGGACAATAAGCGGGCACTCAGCATGGGTCCTCCACGGGAATGGAGCACAGAAGAAGAAGCCTTTGTGAGCTCATTGCGGCTGCCGATTGGCAACTGATGAATCGCAATGACTTAATGGCCCAGCCAGCGATTTAGGGCGCCGCGGGGCAAAACTTTGGAGGTGAAAATAAACTCGTAAATTCGCCATGGGAGAGGTTACACGTTGGAAGTTAATCATGGAATGTTTGGAGTACATTTAAATTATGTTTGAAGGGTGCATAAATTAAATGGGAATTTTATTCCACTCTAAAGCTAAAGTTCGCAGTACACTGCCAATACATTGCCACCACAAATCGGACAAATCAGAGCCGCAAACTCATTTGCATCGCTCAGGCTCCGTCGACTCGCCGTCGTATCAACAATTAGCGGCATTAACAATGTTTGTTTAATAAGCGCATTCATCTTGCCCCGCCGTTTCCTATTCGCCAATTTTCTAATCAACGGCCGCCACACGGAAATATTTCGCAATCACTGCCAAAAAGAGAAGGCGGAGAGTGGAAAGCCCAGACTCAGTCGCAGGAGGAGGAGGAGTGCGACGAAGGCAATAAACAATCTCGGAAATAATGCGCACAAACGACAAAGCAATGCAATTAGGCGATATAAGCAGGACACACAGCCATCGATAAAACAGAGCACCCGAAATTATGCAACACAATACGAGGTCTCTCTATCGCTCCGAACGCCGCCCCATTTTTCTTTGCCAATTAAACGCATTTGATAAAAAACAAATTGCG
>VNJV01008974.1:0-29089 GCA_008042635.1 Drosophila nikananu | reverse complement strand
ATTTCCGTTTTCTACCTCCGCATTAAAAACTCATTTCGAACAAAAACTTTTCCAGCGGCCGGGACCCCAAAAAAGAGGATCAAACGGGGCAGGAAAGCGTAAATCCCAGTCAATCGGCTTAATTTGTCACCACTAACAAGGAATATCTTCAGCAAAAATTTAAAAACAAAATGGAAAAGATGCCAATAATGATTAAATACTTTTAATTGCACACGGCCAGCAAGGCAGCCAGCCAGGACTGCCTGCCCTACGGATTATGTCAGCTCATTAGCGTCACTTTTCATGGCAAATTCTCTGACATTTTAGTGCCACTGGCACTGGCACCGCCATGATTAGCTGTCCCGGCATATATGGAGTGGTTCGGGCCTGGAAATTAGCATGTGACTGGCTGCCATTTACGCGTTTTTAAGCACTGCCTAAGTCAAAGCCCATCATCCTCTGAAAAAAAAACCAAAAGTGAAGCGGAAGCGGAAGGGAGTCAACTGTCATGTCCCGTTTGCCTGATGCCCGCTCCCATTTCGCTGCTGACATTCCCAGCCACGAATGCGCTTTCCCAGCGAACCCTTCATCCCAGCAGACTGGCAGACAACGAGGCAGACGGACAGGCCAAGGGCGACAGATATATGCATGCCAGTCCCCTGAAAACCATTCATGAATTTTAAAACATTTGTTCAAATACTCTTTTGAGAGTTTAGAAGGTTGATTTTAATTTTTAAAATATGTTATATGTGAATAAGTTAGAGGTATATTGTATGTATCTTTACACTATGTAACAAGGTTACATCCTCATTTCCTATTTAAGAAATATTTAAAACCACTCACCTACATTCCTTAAAGAAATTCTTATTGGAAAATTTTGGTTTTTATTGTTTTAAAAAAATTATTAAATAGAATTAGAAATAATATAGTTGCTAAACAAAATTATAAGGACATCCCAACGCCATGCTTTCACTCTCTCACCTTGTTTTTTATTTACTTAACATTTACCTGAATGGCTTTCCCTTTGCCTCGTTTTTTCTCCTTTCCGACCCGTATGCCTAATTTAATTTGCTTTTACTCAGGACAGAGACAGACCGACAGAGAAAAAGAGAAGAGAGAAGGAGAATGAGAAAGAGAGAACCGGCGACGCTGGCGCGTAATTTATTTCACCGCTAATTTGTATGAATTCCTCGTGCAGTCGCATTAAAGGCGACGCGGTCGCATCAAAACAAAATGGCCGACACTCACCTGTCCCCTCTAATGGCCGTTGTTTATGTAGTTCTACGTAGACCCCCGCTCCGGCGTGGAATTTTATGCTTATAATTAAGTGTCTCGCAGTTTGTCCTATATTAAACAGTCATGGGTAATTCCAGCCTTAAAGCTGAGAGTCCTTTCCCAAGAGTCCTTTTCTGTAGTTCTTAAATAAATGTATTAAAAAAGTCAGAGATCGAGTGCATGTGCTGCAACTGATAATGCAAGTTAATTGAAGCTTCTCGGCTAAAACTACTAATAATAAATTTGGATTGCTCTGCAGAGAGTTTCCCAGCTCAGTAGTTCCAGCTAATAACTTCAACTAATTCCAAGTGACCTGCTGTCCGTCTGCCGCGGGAAGTGTCCTTGTTGGGGGGCTAAATCGTCCAATCTACGGGGGCAGGTGGGGGGATGTCCTGTTCTATGACCGTTTTATGTTCGTGTATACATGTCTGAGAAGAGCTTTCATTAGTGAATAATAAATCAGAGATATATATTTGACAGGGAATTGTTTCGTTGGTGCTTACATTCTTCTGTTTTAAGCGTATGCATTACCTTTATTATTGTGACAATAGTTTTGATAGTTAAATTTAAGCATATAAAATCTTGTTCAAAAATAAACAAAATAAAAGGTTTTTATTTTATTATTTATTGTTAGTATTTCTTTCTATTTGACAGGTTTCAAATTTGTTGACTTGATTTATCTAACACATAATATTTTTTTATTTAACATCTTGTCAAATTTTTATTGGGAATTATTTTGTTCTTTTTGGTTCATTTAACAAATATTATTTTTGAGTACAATTCGATCGATGTTTTATACTTGCAATATACTATAGATACTTAAAAATGTTATTCTATATTCTATATGATATATATATATGCATGTATATTGGAATTTTCCCCTCGATACATTTATAATTTAAAAGTCAGTCAAGAATTAATAGCAATACTTGGGCGCTTGACACGTTTTTTTTTCTGTCATTTTGACAAGTTGATATATACATTTTTCAAAACTACGCTTTGTTTATACACGTAACAACAATTTTCATACACATTACATTATTTTTTTTACTTTCTTTCTACATGTAGAAATGGATGGCTTACGACATACTTTCTACATGAAACTACCAAATCCATTTTAAAGCTTGTTTTGTATAAGCTTCCAACTTGGCCAAGAGTTAGATGGCGCCAAAAATATAATATATGACCTGTAATGTAGTTTATTTTTAGGCGCACAATTTCCACTATAATACACATATATTTTTTCAGATTTTAACTTAAAATGCTCTAAAGAAAACGTATCCCCAGGTACTCACAGCACCTTATTTATATTTGTTTATCATTTTTAGTAAAAGCTAGAAGTTAAAAACACGATTGCAAACTAAATAAATAATTTCCTTTGTCAAATAAAAGCTATAATAAAAACAAGAAACTAAATAACAGAGAAGTACTGAGCGAAATTAATTTCATAAGTTTTAATGCAATGCAAATTATACAATAGATTTTTAGGTATTTCGTAAACAGACTTTTACAATGACACTTTTCAGGAGAAATGAATGGATATCATACAGTTTACCATAAACACAATCCCTTAACGCAAACAAATCCAGGAATATAATTAGCTAATCCTTTCTTTTTTCTGTCTTAGTTATTTTCACTTAAAGACGCAGCTGCATAAAAACATTTTCAACAACTCATTAAACGCCGAAAGACTTTTCCGCTAACCCGTCGCCGAGTAGTACTAAGGATCTATTAAACCATCGCAGACGGAGCAGTTAAAGGCAAATGCAGCCGGGTGACACGTGTTAAGAAATTCCGCACATGGCAACTGGCCGGCAGTTGAAATGCCACACAGCAGCAGCAGCAGCCGCAGAGTGGACGGGGAGACTGTGGATCCTTAGCTGGGGTCCGGCTCCGGATCTCATGCATATGCACAACATGGGAGGGAGATCCATCCACGGACCGGCCAGAGAGATCCCCGAACCCTTTTAGTTGTTTCATAACAAATGACTAACAACATGGCCAACTGACTGCCAGCGACAATCGCAGCTAGATAAACAGCCTCAGCTGCAGATCCAGATGCAGATGCGAATGCTGTGATAAACTACAGTGCTAGACAAATCGAGAAGAAAGTGTATTAAAAGTACGAAAAGTACAGGAGTTCTTACATCAGTTTTTGATTTTGGTAATGCCTAAAATAAACACCTTAGAATATGGTCTTAGGAGAGCAGCTACAGTTTCAGAATGATATTTTAAATATTTTAAATATTTATTTATCTCAATCATCAGTGGATAGACTTACCCCATTTCTTTGACTGTAAATATTCACAAGAGAAATGCATGCTCTCGTACACGTACTTGTATCTGCATCTGGATCTGGAACGGGGCATCTGTTGGATCTGCACAGCGGGCCGATTAGTCGAACTGATGATCAAAGTGCTGAAGCCTCGGATCGCATGGGAGGAGGATGGAGGTGGTCCCGGGGCAGATGAGAGTCCTCAATTGATTGCGTGTGGCAAACAAACGCCACAGCGGGCAGCAGCTCCGACACAGGCTCACAGGAAGCGCCTTCTGGGGCGCTTATCGCGATCGTTGTTATCGGCGGCAGCATCGAGAAAATGGCCAGCAGTCAGCGATCCGCGATCCGGCTTAATATTCAATTTGTGCAAGCGTTTGTCGAATCGACGAGGCCCCGGCTGCCATGTATTTGTATATTGAAAAATGCCTCCAATCCGCTGGCGGCTTAACTAGTCGTCCCACTGCCCCCCAGTTTCCCTTGGTTGTTGATGCCGAAATCCTGGCTCCTAGGCCTGCAAGCGTCAGTCGCTGCAGGGAGAGAAAAAAGAAGGGAATTTAATTATTATTAATAGGTACAAAATCGAAAAAAGTTTTCGATTTTATTTGCTAGACATTTGTTTATTTAAAACTGTAAAATTTTGTATATGTAGGTATTTATGGTAAGTACTCGTTTATTGTTCTGTTCTAAAATATATAATTTCTTAAATATTAATCCATAATTCCAAATACTTTTTCGGGTCAGTGTTATCCCAAGCAATCACCGTCTGAAGGCAGGCACGTAGCTCGGCTTCCGCGCCGCGCAACTTGTTGCTGTAACACTTCATTTATTTTGATAACCATAAGATTGCCAATAAAAATTGCCTGGCCAGCCAGCTCCAGTCTAGGTCTTCCCGCTGGCCTCCTTCAACCTGCAACCTGCTCAACCCTTAGCCTGTTCCCACTTGATTGAAATTGCATCTGACTGGGGAGGAGGTGATGCTGGCCACCGGCTGTCTCGCGGCCAGATTTGAAACGCATTTCCATTTTGGCGGTCAGTGTCAGTGGAGGAGCGCACCGAAGTTGACAACTGATACGATACGGTTCAGGGCCAGCGGCATTGGGAACCAGGGGATTAAGCCAGGAGACCAGCTCCAACTCCAACTTTCAGTTGGTATCCATTTTACGATTGCAAAAGGAATTGTAATTTATAAATTTGTTGATTAGCAGGGGAAACCCTTTACAAAGAGCAGAAATATGATTTTATTTTTATTTCTATTTAAAGTTATGTTATTAAAATTCTAAAGGATCATCCATTTCATTTCTTTTAAAGAACACACCCTTTGTCATATGGTTCCCTTTCACCATCGAAAGTTAGCACCACAGCCATTACCGCAAATCAAGGCAGCAGAGAGTGTAACTGTTCTGCGGATTTTAGCCAGGTGACATGGTCGTAAGATAACGTTTATGTATGATATTTCGAAGCCTCGAATTGCGCCTTATAAGGCCGGCTTATCCAGGGGGCTTGCCCTGCCCATGGCCTGCAGCTGTGTCGATGCCTGGCCATTGTTTGCTTTTCTTTTTCTTTTTTTTCTGTTTCGTTCTTTTCGGAGGACCCCTTCACCCACTGACTCTGACTCTGACTTTGACTCTGGCTGAGATCATCGTTGGCAATTTTTCAGTCACTGATTGCTGGCAGTCTTGGTCGCTTCTTGGCTCGTTCACTTCGTGTGACTTAGTTTTCTGCACGAGGTCATCATTTTCAGCCGCCTTTCTGCGGTTCAGTTCGGTTCGGTTCCGGGGCCCGCCCGCAACTACACGGCAACGACTGTCTATCTACGTATCTATCCATCTGACTGGCCCGGGTTTCCAACTAGCCAAGTATCCGTCTCTGACTCTTTGTCTCTGAATTGTTTGTCTTGCCTCGTTTTGTGTCTTTTGCTGGGCATTTTTATCTATTGCCGCGCACGTCGGGGTCACATTAACGGTGCTTTCTCAACGCTCGAGTTCTGCAATTTGATTTCCTTAACTTGGTCTGTACCTGCTGGGTGCAGAGGGAGAAAAATGGGAGTACTATTTAAGTTAAAAGTCATTGAATATGCAAGGAACCTCCATGAATCTCTATTTATTTCAAACTTTTGTTTAGTTTCCAGAAATAAAAATGTTGTGCATTAATTGATTAATAAAATTATGTGCTACTTATTTTCTATACTCCCTCAAGATATATACATTTTATTTAGTGAGATTAATAGAAGTTAGTGTGTACTTTAAACTATTTTCTTTGCAGTGTAAGGTTACCTCAGATCTTGCTGTTATTTTTCACTGTTCTGCCATCGGGCCGTGATCTTCTTCTGGTTCTCTGTCATCCCAGGCCAAAGCAAACAATTAAAGTCATAAAAATTGTGGCCAAAGATTTGCAATTGTTAATGCGCTAAGCGTTCGCCCGGGCACTTGTTGCTCGAATCTCGAGCGAACTCTCGGGAAGTCTCTCATCTCCGGGCCCTGGTAATTTCATTGTGCGGTTATACAATCGCGATGGATGTCTCTGACAGCATGCGAAAGAAGTTTGGCTTTTGGCTTAGGGGATTCTATAAATAATGGATAACAATTGCCAACCTGGGCTGGGAGCACAATGATAGATTCTAGTCATTTATTATTTTTATGGAGTACCTGATCAGTGGTTTTGTTACGAGAATCTTCAAGCATATTTAAATAGGTAATATATATAGAGTTATATAATTATAGCAAAACTTATAAGACTAGCTTATATTTGAAAGGAATTTTTTGTTTGTATGTCGCAACGCCACCTCAAAGCTCAATTCTTGAAAACACTTTACATAAGCACCTTGTGCCACATTTTGCAATACATTCAGACTTGGGTAATCCGCTGGGCATAATAAACGAATTAAAATGTAAATCATTTTGGAACGGCCACTAACTCTATTTAATTCGTTGCGAATTATTGAAATTCTCCTCGGATTTCGCTTTCGAAACCGGCAGTGGCAGCGGCAGCAGGTCTCGGAGTCCGAAGATGGCCAGAATCAGAGGAGTCTGAGACCGCGACCGACGACTGTAACTTGTTATTTGCAGTAATTAATTTTCAAGCAAAAGTGCTAATTAATTCCGAGAGCAGAGCGGAGCAAATGCCAGATGAGAAGGCGTTGGGAAGCATAGCGCAAATTGTAGACCAACATCCGTCGCGCCTGCATTTGCAGGCTGAGTGTTGGCAATTAACAACCAAAGCCGTGGCCAGAGCCAGGCCGAAACTGAAGCTTGGCTAAGGCAATTTTCTACGAATTTCGAAGAAGATCGCGCTACAGGAAACTTACATAACTGTTTGAGCTGCTTTGAGCGTGCGGCGATTCTTTTGTAGATCTGCCAACCCGCCAACTGATGCAATGTCCACCTAGACAGGCGACCAGCCGACCGGCGGACCGACCGACCATCTGCCGTTTCCAGTTCTCCTCCGCCTTGGGAGGACTGAGCCAATAGTAACGCCTACCAATACCTTTAATTATAGTGCCCGTCCCGCCAGGAATCGCGACCAGGGCCGTCCAAACATGACGCACGTATAGAAAACATATTTCAAACTAAACAAACTCATCAGAATGGACACAAAAAAGGGTAAAAAAGAGGCTACTCCGAAGGGAAAACCCGCTGGGACGCGTGCAAAATTAAAAGTAAAGCGAGAAAAATGTAGACAACGCGTCAGGCGTGGCCAGCCCCAGATAGAACTCGAGAGAACTCGGTAGAACTCTGGCAGATCCGAAAGTGTCTGTCTGTTCTGATTAGCTACATTCGCACACATACTACAGTCCACCACGCTCCAAGGTCACTTAACACCACCTGGATGACGTCATTTTCGGAAAGATCAGGTGAGGTGAGGTCATAGACTCGGTGGGAAAAACAATGCTTTCTTAGAAACTCTGGCAAAGAATAATTTCTTTCAAACGCTGCTGTAGCTAATAAAAGTTATGGCTCGAAGCATGGCATAGGCGGCTCATTCAGGGATGATTTTTATAGATACACTGGGAAATAAAATTAAGATTTATACTTGAGAAAAATACTTTCCTCCATATGATATTATGGGTTCTTGCGTGTAAATAATATTTTATCCCATATTCCATGAGGTTAGGTTGGGAATTTGGAAATATTTTTTAACATGTTACCTTTATGTATTTTAATGTCTTAATCTTAAATGCCTTGATAGGTGAAAAACCACATTTTTACCGTGTACCGAAACGTGTAGCTAATTTGTCAGACCTTTCTTATATGGCTTAGGCCGTAAGAACTGCCGAAGCGGCGGCTAGATGATAATGCCAATGCCCACGCTGGCCACCATTTGCTAATGCATATTTTATTCTGGTTTAGCGCCTCATCAAATTTCTAATTTATGGGACGGAGCTCTCTCAGGCCTGGGCCTTTGAGCAATTGAATGGCCGCCGGCAATTTAGCAATTATAAGATGATTAATTTTTGTGCATTTTCTCAACACCTTCCACTTAGCGGCCGCTAACCAAACCTGAACCCTGCCGAATGGCGAACTCGGACTCCGGGCCGAGAGCTGAAAATGAATCTGAAAAGAGACGGAGACTTAAACTGGGAGTTGGGAGCTGGGAGCTGCGGGCTGAGGGCCAGGCGTTAAAGCCCAACTACTGTCGATTAAAGTGCCGCTGCCCCGTTGCCGTGTAGGGTATCATTAGGCCAGACAAAACAATTTAAAATAACTACAGCAACTAGCATAATAATGTTGGGACGAGGAAGAAGATGCGACCGCATGGCCCATAGACAATTTTCATAATGGACAGAAATAAATCTGCAAAGCAGAAGCAGCTGCAGCAGCGCAGTCTCTGGGAAACTGAGCAACTACCGAACGCCGAGCACAACTTAATTAATAAACTAATGAGCAGTTTGCAGCCTAGAAGCCCCGGCACCCGATCCCCATACCCTTCCAAAAGCTGCAGTCCATCTCTCTAGATTATCTACACAAAGTAGAGACGTGCATCGTGGCCGGATAAGATGAGGCTGAGACCGAGCTGAGGCCCAGCCTATTTGCTAAGAGATCAGCCAGAAATTAAAATAAATGTGCAACGTGCAAAAATGCCCAAGATAACCCCCAACGGAAAGTAAAACTGGAACGTGTTCGGCGCCGAAAAAAAACCACAGCAGGAGAAGCGAAACAAAAAGTAAAAACCGCAAAAAAACTGATTTATGCATATGAGAATGACACGGACTGTACGTGTTAAATTCAATGGGGCGATGATTGGTTAAGTAATAGTTTAAAATGAGAGCTTTTCACAAATTATTTGTAAGTTAACAATTAAAATATTATGAAATACGAGAAGTATATAACTATGATCTATCTTATCTTCATGTACAATACATTTTGCTAAAATATAGGCCTTGGGTTCATTATAAATTTTTATTTTAACAAACACGGAAAAAATCCCCTTCATTAAGTCTTAATTACCTCTTAAAGTAAAATGATTTATTAACCTATTTATTGACAATATATCATTGAAACATAAATACCTAAATAATAAGGAAATTATTAAATTCAAGATGTACATAATTCTAAATGAAAATCCATGTTTAACTTGGGTGCAGCCGTAAATGTATTCCCGTATATGTCCGTTAAAAAGTGAATCATAAACATGGTTAATAAACATTTAACGTACTAATCCCATGTTTATTGGGCATAAATATGATTTAGCATTAGAAAATGATTTCCTCTGTCTTCGCTGAAAAGTATTTCTAAGAAGCTTTTAGAAAAACGATCTTCTAATGGATTTTATGCAGCTAATTCTCTCTTTCTCTCTCATTTGATGGCGAATAAATCGCATTGTCTGCAGAGGAATATCTCTGTGCCCGGCCTAAACACTCGTAATTACCGGGCCATTACTCAGGGGGCATCAACAGTCGGCAACAGAGACAAATGAGATTAAGCTGGGGACCGAGGCCAAAAATAAAAGTGAGCTCTGACACGACCGAGAATGGCAAGTAAAAGGCTGCAGGTTCTGGCCGTAAATCATTTGTTTTCACTCTTGTTGCTGCCGCAGTTTAATTATCACGAGCCGAGATTTCGTCTGTCCAGGCAGCTCGTAAATTGTGGCGCGAACAAGACGCGGCTGACGGCTGCATTGGGAAGGGAACATAGTACATGCTACATTCAGCGGCCCCAGCAAATTGAAAAAGAGTTGAAAAACTATTCAAATCAATGAAAACTGATAGCCCCAAGGGCCGCGGCCATGGCCAAGTCATGATTAACATGGGCTTAGTCCTTGTTTGGGCCCTGTCCTAAGTATTACCAGAGCACTTGCCCAGGCACTGTGCGAAAAGTATTGCTAAATTATTTATGGTTTACATTGTAGAACCTCATAAATGTGTTTCAAGTTGGGCCTGAAAATTAATAGCAAATAAAATAATGAAGATAAAGATGCCATAATATTAATTTAGGCATCCCTAAATTAACATAAGATGGATTTGAAACCTTAATTCTCAAAGTTATTTCTCTGACTGCGCCTTTGGATTGCTCCAAAGATGGCACCATGTACCATTTAAGCGACATGCCAACACTTGACCAGGGCCCACAGCCAGTCAGGGAACCGCTCCAAGCTCCAGTGTGGAGTATGGAACCTGCAACCTGGCGAAATGTATCATTAACAAGTCACGACAAATTCGCTGGCCGCCTTAACCGCCAGACTTGGCTCGGACCGGACGTTTGAAAAGCTACGAGCAGGGCCAAATTTGGTAAGACCCCGACACCCGACATTAGATAAAAACGCGACTCTCCCGGACTCCCAGGCTGGGGTGAATCTTGTATCAAGTGCCAGGCTGGGACAGGTTGGCCATTGCGCCGACGGCGGTCGCTTTGAACGGCAGGGACCCACCGCCGTTCAGGTGTGAAAAAATCTAAAATGCAAACACCATAAACACACTGCGAACCAAGACGACCGGCAGAATGGCAGTCCATTTGTAGTTGCTCCCCTGGGCGCTGCCGAAAACGCCAAACTGAGCCACAGATTGAAACGAAAAGCGATCGGGCAGTGCGAGCCAGAGGATGTGCGTCCATGTCCAGGCCCTCCCCAGTCCTAAAGTTATCCACCCGTCCAGTCCATTCGCAGTCGCATGAATTATTTATTTCGATTGTCTGATGCAGCTCGCAGAGCATTATTTTTAGAGGGTCCACCAGGCCCCCATAAAGCCTAGAAATTTATGATCGGCGGCCAGGAGCCGTTCAAATTATCGCAGGGCATGCAAAATTTATTAACAAACATAAAAATTGCTCGAGAATTTATTTCATCTTAATTCAATTTAACAACTTAAACAGCCATAAAGTGTTCACATAGTAAATCAATGGCCACTCTATGCAGATGCGCTGCCCTGCCCAGCGCTGTCCACATGCATCATCATCATAATCATAATCAAGGTGCCCGGGCTAGAGCAATTCCCCTCCGCTGCCACACAATTTATGGGCTGCGCATGAAAATGAGTCAAAACAAATTATGCCGCTCGCAGGACGGACGGGACTGTGGCTCGACTTCAGTCTCAGGACTGATTGACAGCGCGACCGAACGGAGTTCGACTTGGGGAGAGGAGAAGCAGCGATTATGATGTGAGCGCTGCCAAAAAGATTTCCATCAGCGGCAACAATTTCGAGGCATTAATCACGCCCGTCAAGTACGAGTACGAGTACGAGGGTGGGTCCCATGTTCTGCCCAAATCCTCAGCCACTGCCCCAGGAATGTTTCCCAGTTGCTGATAAGAATCTCTAGCAGAAAGGATTCCAAGCGAACATAAATCAAATATTTAAATACAGGAATGCTAATGGAGGTTACTCGCAAATTGTAATTCATGAAAATTAAATACGCCTAATTAAGATAAGTCAAAGTTCATGAATTTATTGGATGGGAAGGGACTTTTCAATAATTTAGAATAACTTAGGAATGTGACGAGCAAATGGGTCAATGAGTCAGAGGATGATAAAGCAATGTTTTTCAATGATTTCCAATGATTTCCAATGATTTCCAATGTTTTCCTTGATCTAGCTCTGGCAGTAACAACCATCGGCGGTGTTCTTTTGAATCCAGTCCAGGAACTTGCTGACCCTGGCATAGACACCCGGGGCATTCTTCTGGGCACAGCCATAACCGAAGGACACCACGCCGGCGAGCTTGTAGCGACCCTCGTTGACAATGAGGGGGCCGCCACTGTCACCCTGGCAGGCATCCTTGCCGCCCTGCTGGACCAGACCGGCGCAGAGCATCACCTCGGCGATCTTGTCCTTGTAGCGGGTCTGGCGGCACTGCTGGTTGCTTATCACCGGCACATTAACCTCCTGCAGATAGTTGGAGGTGACGCCGCCCTCCTTGATCAGGCCCCAGCCAGCCACCACAGCCTGCAAGTAAGTTTAATAATTAATGTATGAATATTAATTAGTCCAGAGTGAAATAGAATTAGTTTACCGTCTTGCCATCAAAGTTGTGATTGGCCTCGGGCAGGCAGACAGGACGCATATTGCCAGTCAGTGGGACAGGAGACTCCAGCTTCAGCAGAGCCACATCGTTGACAATGCGATTGGGATCGTAGTTGGGATGGATGGTGGTCTGGACCACCTTCCTAACAATGCCAGGATCCCGGGAGGATCTGTCGATCTGCAGCAGCCGAATGGTGATCTGATCCCGATTGCCATGGACACAGTGGGCTGCGGTCAGGACATAGCGATCGTTGATCAGGGAGCCGCCGCAGAAGAGCCTGGGATAGTGACGACCCTTGACCAGCTGGGCGGTCCAGGGATACTTGTTGGAGCGCACCTGCTGGCCACCCACAATACGATTGACATTCGGGGTACCACAGACTGGAAAGAGTATAGAATGAATATTTAAATGGATCTTTTTCCTAAGGAATACTTGTTACTCACAGCAATTCTGTTTGGTGTTGCACTGATTCCGATTCTTCGGGGGCCGCACTGCCTTTAGGGCCTGCTCTGCAGGATCTACCACGTCGACGACATCGGCAAACTGCTGGGCGAGGGTCTGTTGGTGGGGCGTCTGGTACTGATACTGGGCCAGGGCCAAAGAGCAGCCCAGCAGCAGGAGCGGCAGGGCCAGGTAGCTACGCATCTTGTCCGGAGTTGGCTTCCGAGGAAAGTGACAGAGCGTTTTGCCAAGCGCCGGCTACTTATAGGGCCCCAAGATCGCAACGGAGATGGAGATGGCGATGGTGATCGGGATCGAGATCGAGATCTGGCTGGGCTTTTTTAATAAAACTAAAAATATGAATGTTTTATTGCTTGTGTAAGCAGCGCGCGCATCTTTCTTTCTTTCTTTTCGAGCTCCCCTTTCTTCTTGTTTTGTCTCTTTGTTTCTTTTTTGTTATTTCTCCGCTTTCTTTGTTTGACGCCTTATTTGCATAACACTTTATAACGCCGCACACACGCTCATCTTGCGGTTCTCAAGTGTAGCAGCTTTGTATTTTTGGCTCTGTACAAATCATCATTTTCATCGAGAACAACTTGCCGAAAAGTGCAAATAAACTTTTTAATATCATTTTAAAATACCCATACCCTCGCGGCGGGCTTTTAAGTGTTTAAAGCCTGGAAACTGGGTTATTGTTGGGGGTTACAGTGGGAAACTAAAATCAATTTGTTCCAAAGCCCAAAACTAGCTAAATCATTCTGGGACTTTGGCTTAATCATTATTACATTAATTCTAAATGCCCTGCTTTTAAAATAATTTAAAGTACAGAGGGAACTGGTAATTGGTTTTGTTATATAAAAACGAATTACATTTCGACATTATAAAACTAAGAAGTCACTTGTAATGTTACCTAAAATATTGCTAATTATAAAACAAGTGCTAGATATACCCACAACATTAGAATTTAATTGCAATGGTGGAAAGTTTACAGTATGTGCTTATTTGTTAAATATTCATTAATATCTCTTTTCCCACTAACACGAAATATACAAGATGGTAAGTTCTTAACAACCTAAAGAGTATTACCAATTCACCATTCATTTGTCAAATTTTCCCGCAATGGCTTTGCATATTCATGAAAGTGGAGCAAACTCGAGCGAATTCACCACTTTTCTGCCAGCCACCCGTTGCTTTTTTAATGGACTTTTAATGCGCCTCCGAAGAGGCTTAGACATCGTCATCGACAGCGCCGCGTCTGACCCAGCGAGATATGGCCAAAAAATAAGAAAATAAAAAACTTGGCCCCTGAGTTGGCGAATTCCACCTGGGCTCTCAGTCCGCGCCATTCAATACCATGGCAATATGGCTTGCTTTGCAGCATAAATATCCTTTAAGTGAAGGTTATCCGGTATCATCATTAACCGGAGGCAAACGCCCGCTTTCACGCTGGAGAGGAACTCCAGCCACAGCGTCAGCTCCAGCCGGCGGAATAATTTATAAGGCTTTGGCGATCGGAGGAGGCCAACCTGGCATTTGGTGCCTTTTCGGCATAATTTACAAAACGCAACCAGAACCAGCGACAAGTTATTATTCCTCCAGCTCCTGCCGCCTGTCCTTCGATCATATTTCTTTGCATGGAATGTCGCGGTCGTCGTCGTCGTCGTCGCCTTCCTCTTCGAAATTGATTCGCCTTGGGGCTCAGTTTCGTACATACAGAGTCCCAAAAAAAAAGTATACATAAGCATATAAATAAATTAATAAAAGCAGTGCGTTGATTAATCGCTTGCACTTTGAAATTATGTAACATGTGGCACTTGCTGGCTCCACATGCAACCGCTTTTTGGTTTTTTAAATACATTTTGAAAGAACAGAGCAAGGTAATATATATGTTTAATTCTTAGGAGTTTTATACTCCATTTAAAATGGTTCCCCAGGAATATAACATTTTGTAATTAACTAAAGTTCACTTTACTCTGATAAGAAGTTTTATGAAAAAAGTATTAATATTGTCCGCCTGTTGAAACCCTTGGCTTTTATCCCCAGAACCCTAAACTAAATTCTTTCAAAATCCAATGGATCTAGATGGTAAACATATGATTAGTCTAAAATGGTATTTTCTTTTCCCAGCATCCATATTCATATCTCAGTCTAAATTATGTACCCACGCAGCTGTCGTTTAAAAAGCGATCAAAGCTTACTGGGATCATAAATTAACCAAGAATAGAACTGGGACAAAGTTATATTAAGGGCTTACAACTTTTGTGGTAGGCTACCAGTTTACCAGTTGTATTCGTTTCATCTTGTTTTGTGCTTTCAGCTTCCCCACATTAATAACTTTTACTCTTACGCAAAAACCTAAACACATGCAAATTTAGGCAATCCAGTTTGATTGTTTTAGAAATTGGTCTCTTTCTTTTTTGTGGCATATAAATTGCCATATAAATTATGTGCCAAAGGCATTTGGCAAGTGGCAGAAACGTGAGCCAGACTCATTTGTTAATGGCACAACTTAATCATAGAAAGCATCAGAGATATGCAAATAAGTCTGCTTCGTTAAATGCAACGTAGGCCTAATTGTTGCACTTGTAATTGCCCCGAAAGAACAATGAAAAGATCGCTGGGCAGAGACAAGGGTATTTCAGCATGGTCATTATGCTTTCAGCAGGCGGAATTCCAGATCCAGACCGGTGGGCGGGGCTGAGTGACAAACACGCAGCAGCAGGAGAATTCCGCATATGGTATGTGGATTCCGCATCCATAGATCATTGAACCGAGGCTTCTCTCCGCTTGGCTCTGCTTGGCTGGGATGGATGCCAAACTATAACACAATTTAGAAAGGTTGAATGGCATGCCATTCACTGGCTTCACTTCGCCCAGTGGCAGTTGCCCGTCAGAGTCACTCAGTCAGTCAGTCATAAATTTGCATAAGAACTGAATTGCATTGCATTATCTAAGCGGCAGTTGCATCTTGCTGTTTCTGTTGCTGCCGTTGCGGTTGCAGTTGCTGCACTTAACTCGCTGGTAGAAACAATCACGGCAAGAGGCAAAGATTTTAATTATTGTGTGTGACGGCGACGACGACTCAAGCCGAGAACTAAGCAGAGAAAGATGTAGAGTGAGAAACACAAGGCGAGCCGAGAATTGGTTTTACACCAAGAGAAATTGGTAGGAACCTATTGGACTTTGTTCTGATAAGTATAAAATGTTACACTCTCCGCAGAGTGCTCTTGAAATTCTCAAGGCCGATCAAGATCGATCACCGGCAAGTAGTGCTGATGTTGCCTTCTGTGCTAAGTCGCAATATTTGTTTTGTTATTTAAAATTAGATATTATTTTGAAACTTTTTAAATTCTCTGCACTATTTCTTTGAGTACGGCCAGACAAACGATAATCTGTCTTTGACTTCTCTGTCTCGGTCTCACCAGAGGTCTGTTCTGTGTCTCCGGCTGCGGTGGCTTGGCCTGATGTTCTGCATTTGATAACTGCCAGCAATGAAGTCTTAGACCCTTAGATAATGAAAAGGAAGCGAGTCTTGAGCCCGGTGCACTGTAATTCAAATTAGTAGCAGCACGAAAAAAGACGGGTTTTGGAGCGGAGGAGTGGAATGGCCAGACTCGTCTTCGGCTACCGGAGAATCAGGGGCTCCTGCAGTGCCAACTGGCAACATCTTCTTCCTCAATGACATTAATTCATTTCGTATGCAAAGCAATCAGTGAACCCTTCTCCTCCAGAACTCCGCCGGCTTGGCAATTAGAAAAGAGTTGGAAAATTGTATGCGGCTCCAGCTCGGACTCTGTCTTCGTCTCTATCTCGGAGACTGGTCTGGCCTAGGTCTGAGTTTTCCGACTGGCACTGGCACTGGCACAGCGCACTGCGCACTGATTTGCATTGCACGATTCTCAACTTAATTTAACATAAAGTAAACAAGCGCAGTTAACAAGCCAAACACAAGCCATGAGCGTGCGGGTGCCGGCCGCAGCATCATCTCCTGCTCCAGCTTTGGACCCCAATGCAGCCTCGGCAACCTCTCAGCTCCATCTGCATTTTCCAATCCCTCAGCCTTAGTCTCAGTCTCGGCCTGCCAAGGGCCTCGTCCGAAGCCTAACCATGTATGCCCCAGCCCTTCCCCCTTGCAGAGCTGCTGTCGTGTGACGTGTTGTGAAAATTCTAAAATATTTCGCCCTGCCGGCCTAGCTTTCTCACAAGTCAACGCCAGCGCGAGACACTTTAAAAGCGCACAGTGGTCAGGCTCTTAAAAAAAAAGAAAACTAAATCAGGACGATGCTCTACCACATTTTGTCAGTTCAAAGAACTTAATCTTATATATGATTAATATTAGCTAATTGATTTGACTCGAATTTAGCATAGAACGAATGGATTAGATTCAAAACAAGCTGAATAAATAACAAAATAAAACCAAACAATTATTTTGCATTCAAGTAAAGATATATGTACATATAGATAACATTGATAGTATTCATTAAATTTGCTATTTGCTGTTTTTTTTAACCAATTCCGAATGTACAACATTAAATCTCAGAGTTTAAAGAGGTAATGCTTTGAATACCATATATTTTAGGGTAAAAATCGGTTCATTATTGTTTTGTTTGTTGGAACTTAAATATATTTCACTTATAAATGGGGGAAAAATTATTACTTTTTCGATATTGGGTAAGCTGCTTTGATTCTTTCTCCAACTTCACAATAATTATTTGTATATATTTTCAATGTTAAGGGAAGAAGTGGTTTTGGAAACTATTAGGCCGTAAACTTTACACCATCGACTTCAACGTTAGCTTTCTGATTTATACTTATTAATGGTTGTCCATTCGGGTGGTTTATCTGTCGTTCAGGTGAGGGAGACTGTCCTGGTGGTGAGGGAGACTGTTCTGGTGGTGAGGGAGACGGTCCTGGTGGTGAGGGAGACTGTCCTGGTGGTGAGGGAGACGGTCCTGGTGGTGAAGGAGACTGTTCTGGTGGTGAAGGAGACTGTTCTGGTGGTGAGGGAGACGGTCCTGGTGGTGAAGGAGACTGTCCTGGTGGTGAGGGAGACGGTCCTGGTGGTTTAGGACTATTTTCCAAGACCTGCATGGGAACTATGATGCTTGTTTGGTTGGGAAACACACATTTCCACTGCTGTCGCCTCTCCACTTTACCATTTGGTAGTAGAATATGTTGATCTAAGGGCGTGCAAGTTGCATATGTTTGGTCAGGTGCTGGGATAATTGATGGATTTTGTACGACATGTGTTTGGTCTTTGTGCACGTCTTCGATATCGATAATAACTGGAATTAGCCGTGAAGGTCTGTCTATGGTACATCGATAGCGTAAAATAAAACACAGTTTATATCTCCAAATATCCGTCAGACCAATTGTCCGGGACCAAACTAACTGTTCTTTGGAGGAGCTCATATTGCCGCATCTCTTGGCCAAAACGGGATCGTAAAGGAGCGTGTTTAATAACTGGTACCGGGCATAAGCATTCACGTGTGTTGCAAAATCAAGGTTAGGAATGGGGTTTCGTTCAACTTCATTTATGTCAACAACTAAAAGAGAGAATACAGTCAGTTTCCAAAACGAATATATGTTTATCATTCATACCAATTGGCTTCAGAAAGCTATAAAATAGAAACAGTTAATCAATTTTAAATCAATCAGTAGGAATTTTTCAAAAACGTACCCTTTGGGACAGTCCAATTTCTTATAGAACTCGTCGATATCTTTAAGCAACTAAAACGCGTTTTCCAAATGAAAAGTTAAGCAAAAATTCGAATTACTTACTTTGGTAACTTTTTCCACTTGTGCCTGCATATGTGGCACAAGAAGAATTAAAAATGTAATATAGTTCCACTTTCGCATGGCGTGCGTCTAGATGAAACTTTTGAAGTGAACTTTTGAAATGTTTTTTATGTGGGGGAAACCGAAATTGTATAATTGAGTTGAGAAGGAATGTAATCCCAGAGCGAATTCATTATGACACACTTGACATTATAATATTAAAGACGCGTAACGAGCAAAGAATTTTCCGAACCTTTGCAATTAGATTTTGAACAAATATTCAGCACCAAATAATTCTTGAACAGCAAGCTGAAGGCCTGAACTGATATTAAACTTTATTGCTTTTCTAAGAGCTCTTTATTTTTAATTATGAACATTTATGAAGTTACATGAACATTTAAATTCGTAAAGAGATTAGAGATTAGTGATATTACTTGCTTTATGCCGCAACCTTAATGAATTTCTATATTCTTTGACGTTATTTTCCATATTTGGGCATTCCTTCGCCAGATTCCGACTGTGCACGTGTCTTTCCAATAGCTTGAATTTGGCTTTTACCATCGGCGCAAATATTAAGTCACGGTCATCTGCAAACAATTTGTAAGCCAATTTTTTAGAGTATGTAGTTTTTATATTTACCCTCATAGGTCTCGTCAAACGATTCTCTTTAAAGCATATTAAATGAATTAGTTATTAGGAAATTATATATAAATAATATTATATTGAAACAAACCCGTTGGAGGAACATAATGATTCATACTTCAGCATAGTCTCATGATTTAATATTAATTCGCTCAAGTACTTATCGATTTCGCTGAACAACTTTGTAGATAAGTCTGGTTCCATCTGAAATATATGTAAATATATATAAAGTGTTAAAAATATATGTTAAAAGAAATCATTTACTTACAGTTCGAGGGTTTTCTTCTAGCGCCTGTCTAGGTGAGACAAGGTAAACCAAGAATATTACACAAATCCACTTAAACATTTGGAGTGTGTAGCACAAATAAAACTGAAAATGAGTTTTCCACATATATATAAAGGCTTAAATCGATAACAAACCAGAACAAATTAATTTCAAACGGAAATTTTCAATGTTATTTATATTTTGTGTACATATTTCTATATCGATTGGTTTTAACGTATTTATATGATAAATCTAAATACATTTAATAACAATGGTTGAATGGATGCTCTTTTATAACAACGTTGTCTTTGGGAATTATTGTATAATCTCGGCCCACTGTACCCCGGCGATCTTGGCCTAAAGCGAAAGCTTCTCAGCTGAGGCATCGTGAAGAGTTTATTAAAAGCCACGACAACGGCGACTGTTCCTGCTTGTCCCTACCACACCAAATCCTTTGTAAGGTAATTGCTCATTTGAGTTATAAACACGCACACACGGCCCCCATATATCCCCCTTATATCCCCCATATATCCCCCAGGTTTACCCACCTCCGTGCATCCCCGGTCCTGAGATGGCAATCGGGACTAGGACCAGAAAGGGCCACGTCCCCGCTTTGCATGTCTAACAATTGTTCTTCTAATTGCGTTTATGGCCAGGCGAGAGAACTGGCCGGACGGAGTCCGCTCCAGGCAAAGACCTCCAGATCCCCAGAACCCCTGCACTCCCGGATGCCTTGTAAACGCAATCGGACAAGATAATCTCGGGATCGCAGCGTGCGCAATGATTTGCTGCAGGAGGCCCAGGACCAAAAAGGGCTTACCACATGGGATGGCATACCCCATCTCTCCGTCCTCCCACCGTGGCATGTGGCTAGCATTTGGGTGCAACAAATTGCCGCCACGCATCTGCCCGACAGAGAGCGGGAGAGACGCTGAGTGGAATTGAGTTGAGTCCCTCAAATTGGCACTGGCATTGAGGGAGAAATGCCTTACATATCGCATTTATGGTCAGCTTATTAAGTGGTGCAACAAATTGACAGCTCCAAAGAGCCTCCAGAACAGTTTCGCCATCAATTACCCCCAAACGATTCGCAGAAGAGATCGAACAGTCGACCATCGACCATCGACCATCGTCCACAGTCGATATCCAGGCAACACTTCATTAAAAGTAAATAAGGTGTCCATGAGATATTGTGATAAGTCCGTCGACGAGGGTGTTGCCTTTCGCCCATAGACAATCCGGCGTTTCGAGGAGATCCCACCATTAAGGTGTGATTTTCGGATGGGGAAAATCATAATGCTTTATTGTCGGAAAACACCACGAACTTCGGGTGCTAAAAACACATCAAATGGGCTTTCAGAAATAAGCTTTTGGATATTTTTCGCGTTTTACGATGAATCTTTCCACCCAAGAAACATCTCTGAATCAATTTTCTACTTAAAAATGGCCTGGATTTCGCCTTTTCTATACCCATTGATATGCCTGTAAGCCAAAATGTAGCGCATCATCATCGCATGCTCACCTATGGAGGCCCTCGACAGCTCCTAACCGAAGGTAAAGGCAGCAAATGGTTCGGGCAATTGCCAGTTATGGCTGCGAGGGCAAAAAAAGGCGCGCGTCAAATGCTGCATTGAAAAACACAACAAAAAGATGTATAAAAAAGACAACGAATAGCCTGCAGATGTGGTCCGCGGGCAACAATAACAATCTGAGGGAGACGGGCGAGTGTGAGTGTGTGGAAAATTGAAGACAAGCTCGCGCTCTCTAATGATAACTGCTGGAACTTTAAAGGCGCGAGATTGCGGAAATTTCGCGACTGCCAGCGGATGACTATGGAGCTCTGGGGTTCTCTCCGCAGTTCTAAGGCCCTGGAACTCTGGGCCTCTGAAGGACTGGGCAACGACAAGAACGAAGACGACGACGACGACGACGACAAGTGTCAAGTGAAGCTTAGATAAATTTCAAAAAGGGCAACAACATGAGCCGGTCCGTGAGGAGGAAGCAGGCGAAGATTGCTGGCCAGCTGACTCGCAAGAGATGCACTAAGCGAATAGGTTAAAGATTCTTATAAATAAAATTAGAAGAAAGTTGATTTCCACATAATAATTAACCGGAGATAATTAAGAGCTAGTTTCTGGGGTTAAATATATTTATCTTTGAATATCTCCATTCGCTAAGCTGATTTCCTACTTGTATTTACGGAAAGTGTGACAGCATATAGTACATAAAAGCTGCAAGAATCCTCGCCTGCCTGAAAGATTTTTCTTAGTGTAAAGTTGAAGTGTCTCGAAATGAAATGAAATGGCCAAGCGACGAAGGCCAGGCCTCACCTTGCCATGCCGCACAAGTAGCCAGCAGGCCGGCAGGCAGGCAGCGGAGCACTCCACCCTCCAAGTCCCATCCTGGTCCACAGCCCATCCTCTGGCGAATCTTCTGAGTGGCATGCCATGACTGCCTCCGCTTCCTGCTTGTGGCTGCTCGTATTTGAACTTCCAGACACGCTTTTGGCCCTTAACATTTTTGACCGTCATTTTGCCGATATAAATTCTTTAGCATCTCGTCGGAGGCTGCTGGTTCTTTTCTTTCTTTCTGCCAGAGAGACGGATAGAGGGAGAGCGAGGGATATCGCTTCGGGTTGCACTTTCTTCGTCGTGCCAGCAAAAGTGTAGATCAGCGCGAAATCTAATTTATGCAACGTACAAGAACATACAACATGTTGCACGATGATGAAAATGCGGCAGACAGCCAACAATATTTTTTTTTAATAAAAACAAAGAACCAAGAACCGCGGCAAGACAATCGAGCAGCGACAACAACGACGCATGTTTTATGACTCTCATTGTCATTTATGCAAATTAGGAAATGGCAATGGTTCAGGTAGAGCTGCTGCTTCTGCTGCTGCAGGAGCAGAGTGCCCCAAGATGATACCGATGCCGATGCCAAAAGCCGATCCATGGCCACTTCTAAGCAGCGGCGCAAATTTCCCACCGAACCCGAGCTGGTTGCCTCGTGGCCTGAACTTTTTGTGTCATGGCCTAGGATCTGGGAGCCATGGAGCTATGCAGTGGTGTCCCCTGCCCCCACTCCCAACTGAAGGACCGATGATTATGAGCAACATGTTTTATGATATCTGGCGGTGATTTATTATCATTTGATTTAAAAAGCAGTGGACGGGACACACATCAATACATGTGGCTCTGCTGTGGTCATAGCCATGAAGGATGAGGCATGGCGTTATTTATAGTTTTAGGCCGGGACCTTCGCCGAACACTGGTGACTGCTGGTCACTGGATGGGGTTGGGTATGGGGATCTCTATGTGCTTGTTGCTGTGCCTTGCATTTTATGCTTATTATAGAAATGTGCGCTTTTATGAGCCCTGCGCAGCATGTTTAAGGTGGCAGGGAGAGAGCCTTTTGGCGATTTTAATTAGCGCAGTTGGCTGATCTTAGTCCGCTGGCCGGTTAATTAGCCTCATGCGGCGATTGCGGAACCTTTGGAAAAGTTGCAGTTAAATTGCGGGGCATCGTCTAATTAGGACGTCGTCTTCTTTTAGGGCCGGTCTAGACTCGAAAGTCATTAGGACGGTGAAAATAGCAACACATTTTAATGATGAACTATTAGCATATAAGAGTTTTAAGAGGTTTTTATAATTACTTGATCTTAATTTGTGCAACGTTCCACTCAAAATAACTCAGCATACTTTCAGGATTATCGCAAATAAAAACGTTTTGCTTAATGAAACTTAAAACACACACTTAACAAAGACCGTGTATAATTAATTTGCTCTGCCTCAGAAAACTAAATTATTGGGCCCTAAAGGCGGATCCCTGGACAGCCATTAAACAGCCTTGGGGGAAACCTGTGCTAAAATAGGAGAATAAATTTAAAAGATAGTTTCAATTGGACATCTAAAGGAAATTTCCCATATTTATGCCCATCGCGCGGACCACATTACTCAATCTTGATGGCCTATTTACAGTCAGACTCCTTCTTTTTTCACATTTTTATGACGCACTGCCATAAAAGCTGTCATTCATTAGGGCCGTGATTAGCCGGGATTAGACCGGCTTAAAGGGCTGATGTGGTAGGTTAAGTGGCCATTAAGGAAGCCTCATGTGCAGCTGGAGGAGCTGCAGACAAGGACCCTTCCCATAAAGTTCCCACAGCAATTGCTTCGCTGATCACCGCCGACTGGCTTCAGTTCCGTTTGCATAAATATCCGCTTGCCCAGCGACGTCATCATCTCAGTCACACCATCCCACTCCGGCGTTCATGTGCTCATCGG
Organism: Drosophila nikananu; assembly: GCA_008042635.1. Taxonomy (NCBI): domain Eukaryota; kingdom Metazoa; phylum Arthropoda; class Insecta; order Diptera; family Drosophilidae; genus Drosophila; species Drosophila nikananu. Next base: position 5,694 of record VNJV01008974.1, on the reverse strand, counting down.
GTCACTATAAATAGACTCGCTTGCTTAATTTTTATTATAATTTATTGCCTACCTTCACACACAATCTTTAACGATGCACTGCGGACTTACAACTAATTAAACTGATGCGATTCCTATTCCCCCATTGATACCAGCCATTTTTTTTTTCATTTACATGCAATTAAATGTCCATTCACGTGCCTCGAGAACAGCAACAACATCGATTGCTATGACATCACCATTAAATCTTCCCTCAGCGATTTTTGCATCATCGATGTTACAATGTTACAATGCCACGAGAATGCATGTAACCTCTGGGATTTTCTGCTTTGGGGAGAGAGGGACTTATTGCCGTTGTCCGTTAGCCAAATCGGCTTAACTGCCGCCTACTCGCAGGCCCAGAATTGGCTCTGCCCATGGCGAGTCCTCCTTTCAATTGCAAATTTAATTCAATCATTGCCTATAATTTGGCACACTCACTCCAGCGGGCAGGGCACTCCGGAGGAGTCTGAGACCGGAGGAGTCTGCTGGCTGGCTGGCTGGAGTGCACATTTAACAGTTAAATGTTGCAGCGGCGTTTGCATTTAACACGCGCAAATTGCTGCTGCAACAACTGCCGGCTAAGGTAAGTGCAGGGATCCAAACTCGGAGCCAAGACACGGCCACCATTAGAAATTCTAATTTTCGCAATCATGCGCTTTTGGAGTCGAGTCGCGTCGAGTCGAGTCGAGTCACCCACCCACTCGCAAGGAGAAGAAGATGCAGATGAAGGTGGCAAATATGTAAGTCACGTTGCCCATTCCGAATGGTTTTGGGTCGGGCTTTGTTTGGTGTTGCCATTGACAACGGCAGCGGCAATGTTGTATGTTGCCGAGATGCCGCCGTAAACAATTGCGATAAAAAAGCGTGCGAATTTCTCACGAACGAACCTTTTGGTGTATAGACCAGGCCGCATACCCCTCTTCGACTTTGACTCTAAAACCCAGCCACCTATATTGCCATGGCCAATGCCAAAGACAGAGAGACAGAGAGACTCGTCCCCGCATGTTCTTGGCGACGGCGGTATTTGTGCTTTGATTGCCCAAATCCAAGCAGCCACATCGAGCGAACAGCAAGCAGCAACCGGCTACGAGCAACTAGTAACATCCAGGGTTTGGGTTTGGGTTTGGGTTTGGGTCTCCCTCTTTGGGCCCCCGAACAAGTTTCGCCTTAAGTGGGCTGTGGGTCAAGCCATGGCCGGCACATTTTTGTGTGGCTCTAATGATTTTGGCATGGTACAATTGATTGATTGCTTGATTGAGTGCATTGAACTGCGACGGTCAAAGGCAACGGCTGAGGCAGAGGCCCTGGCAGAAAGGTCAATTGGTTTGTCAGCAGCCAGGGCCACCTCTCAGTGTTGTTGTGTGACAACTTTTCCATGTTGTTTTGCGGCAGCTCACGTCTAGGAAATTGTCCAACTGTTGGGTTTATTATTTCGATTGCAGAATCTCCACACACACAGACACTGAGGAGGGATTCCTGGGCACGTAGCAGCACTTTGGGTTCCGTCTGCCTGCAACTTGCAGCATCTTCCCGGTGTTGTTGTGTCTGCACCGCAGCATCAGCAGCACCACTTCTAATGATCCCAGCGAGGTCGTTCAGCCAGAGATCTGTAGCCTGCCTGCAATTCTTCTCCAGTTTCTTTTCTTAACTTTTCTTTTGGTTCCTTCTCTCTGCTCTCCTCGACTGGGTTTTTTGCCCCCATACCTTTCCTTGCCTTGCCTCGGCTTGTCCATGCTTATTTTCTATTACTGCTTTTTCCACTTAAGGCCATTGCACTTTTTACGTGCATGCCATGGAGGGCCATTGCCGTTGCTGCTGCTGCTGCTGCTGCTGGAGCGGCTGATGTTGCTGGCTGTACGTGCAAAGGTTGTGAAAATGCTGAGACCGGGACTCAGACTGAGACCGAGACTGAGACCAAAACTGAGGCTGAAGCAGAGGCTGCAGCTGTGTGTGTGTGGAAAAGCTGGCAACAAATTTTGCGTCATGCTTGGAAAAAATGAAATGGAGCGAAAAAATGTTGAGCTGGACAAAGTCATAGCCTGCACTTGGACTATGTTGCTGATGCAACTGCTTCTGCTCCGGCTGCTGCTGCTGCTGCTGCTGCTACTGCTACTGGTTGCCAGGGAAATATGGGACTTTTTAGGTTCGTTGACTTTGAACATTGTATTGGCATTGTTCTTCTCACTTTATTATTTGCTTTGGCCAACAATTCGCGTGCAGTAGCCACAACAGCAGCCGCGAACAAGAACAAACCGAGAGCAGTGGAAAACAAAGCGCATATAATTCATAGCAGAACAGAGAGGCACCGGGAGCAGGAGCGCTGAATCAGAATCCGAGGAAGGCCTGACCCTTTCATTAGACGCAGACTGGGCAAACTTTATGCATCCTGCGCGTTGATTTCCATTTAAACGACAGCGTTAGAGCCACAGAAGCTCGTACTGCCGCTGTTGAAAATAAAAACGAAGCCTGAACGTCTACAAGCTGGCTTCCTTGATGCTATCCACTCCGGTCGAGTCGAGGCGAAAAGCGAAAGAACCCATTAAAATAGCAAACTGCAACTGTAGCAAATGCAACTTCTCCATCGAGCGGCAACGCGGTAGGTTGTGTTGTCACACGGACCAAGTCAGGCGCTTTGATTTGCTGTGGCGACCGAGGCGGACACGACCGGTGACAACTTTGACCACCGGGGTCTAGGAACCTGGCGGCGAAAACGAACAAGGCCAGATCGTGGCTTGGCAGCGAATCCAGCTGGGTTTTTCGGTTGACAATAAAGTTAGAGTATTATACTATTAAAATATAAATAATATTTAGTTCGATTCTTCTAATTTCAAAATTTCTTTTTAACTTTACAGCCTTTAAGCCCTTCTTTTGGCATTCCAGCCTAGTTCAAGATCTCCATCAACGGCTAAAGAAGATTAGCCACAAGCCCAGGAGCCTCCTTTCCCAAGCGATTCGATCCAGTAAGCCACACCAAAGCGAACCAGAATTGGAACGCAGTCTTGGGCCTGGCACGTAATGTGGTCACCCGATTCGTGGGCCTGGGCCTGGTCATGGGCGCAACAAAGAAAGCTGTTTTGGGAGCATTACGGCGTCTGCGTGCAGCAATTAGTGGCAAATTGCATGGGAAAATTCTATCGCGGAAATATGCAAAAGATGTGCGCGGGGGCGCGCGCGCCTCAAGGCCTTCGAAATCAAAAGACTTAAGACACGAACTTGCTGCTCGCTAACAGTAAACCCGAGCGAAGCTGCTGGGTCCTCTGCCACTTGCCGATCGATCAGAGCCAACTCAGTGGAAAATTTCAATAACGAATCACTATGATTACCATTTAGAACGAGGGGAGATGGCCAAAGTCTTGGCTTGGTCCAACTTTTCGGCTTTAAAATTTCGAAAAGCTAAGTGCAGAATAAACAAGTGATAAACTTGGGGATACCTTTTAAAAATAACTATGTTTAAGCTTAATTGTCATAATATAACTATCTTGTTGTATCAGGATATTAAAGAAAAAAAAATAGTTTAAATACCATATGTTAAAATAAAATAATTTAAAAAGGTTTTTAAAATACGTTGTTGAGGCTTTTAGGCTTTATAAAAATTATATGATTCGAATTAGAATTTGGTTTAATGTTATATAATCTATACCTTTGATATCTTCTTAAATATATTCTTAATTTTTTCAGATCACTTTGTTCTGTACTGTTTATATGGAAAAACACATTTAGAAAATCAAAAATCCATTTACCCTTACTCCACGTTAAATAATGGATATTCCCAACGGTGGGCGACGAGTTTACTTCCTTGTTTTCCACTAAACAACAAAAAAGAAGAAACAAAATCGAAACCTTAACCTTAAACTTGCCATCAGGGACCGCGGCCACCCGCTGATGATGCTTCCCCTCCCCTCAGCTCTGTTGCATTTGTAAATTTGTTAAGAAAACCAAAGGGAGCAGCAGCGGGATCGGGGCGGGATGATGGTCAACAACAAGAGTTGCATGCATGCAGCGCATTTGACGTAATGGCTGCAAGACAACAGCAACATCAACTTCAACAGGGAGAGGCAGAGTTCATTACTCCACTTAAGGGAACTACTCGGGGTCCACAGCTGCACAAAGTTGAGCATTTCCCATTCTGCAGAGGTCGCTGAGCCATCATCATCATCGCGGTCTTAGAAACGGCTAAGGTCTCTTCCTCTTCGTGGCAGATGAATGTGGCTGAGACTGAAGTGGGCGGTCAAGGAAGTTGTCGGTTTTCGTAAATACTAAACATTTGCCAATATGCTAAACGGGTTTTGTTTTTGGTCGGTACCGGCACCAGCCCCAGCCCCAGCCCCAGCCCCATTCTCTCTGCTCTGTTCTTCTATTTCTATAGTTGGCCTTAAGGTTAAGGGGAAATCATTTCGAAGGAAGATGTCCATCTCCGACTGGTGGCAACCTGTGCATATAAATTGCGATGCCATTGGCCGGCGGCACCCGTAATTGGTTTGGGGCTTTTCGGCCAATTGTTATGAACATGTCAAAGTTAACGACTTTGACTGTCAGCTGGTCAAAGTGTTAAGTGGCCACAGCAAAACGAGGTGTTGCTGCTCCCGCTCTCTCTATATCTGTGGAAAGTGGCTGCGGCGGCGGCTGCCATCTGGCGGCTGGATTGTGGATTGTGGGGGCTTTTGTAAATAACAATTTATCTTCTTAATAGCATTAAATTGCAACTTCACAAAGCATGTGGCACGACCGGTGGGCCCCAGAAAAGTGCAAGACTTTGATATGCCCCTTGGGCTGTTCCACTTAATCGCCAGCTAGATGGGCAGCAGTCAGGATAATTGAAAGCCTTTGATGGGCTTAGATTTAGTCAGAAAGTTGATTGAATTGTTGGTAAAACGATGGGCAATAAAGAGGTCTGAACCCAACCTAAATCCGGGTGCCAAAGTGAGCTCTTTAACTCTGGTTATCCATAAATCATATGTCTCTGAATTCAGCTCACAACATTATTACATATTTGCCAATGCCAAGACATCCTTATTAAGATCAAATCAAAGCCTAAAATGCATATAACCTTTTATAGAATTATCCATTTGGTTACATCTTAATAAACGTGCCGCCAATTTAATTAATGCAAATGCTGATATAGCCTGAGCTGATCGGTTAAACTAACCTTAGACATGTACTTAAGGAGTAAAACCAGTTAATGTTGATATTTGGCGCCTGGCACTGGGGTATTTAAATGGCATTACAATACATAATTCATTGTTTGATTTGCGATTAGAAGTCATAGATGCTTATGACAATGGCGTCATCATGCACATCATACGTTCGTTCGTTCCTCTGCCTGCAAACGTGACATGATCTCAGCTGTTTTTGTGTGATTTTGCTATCCAAAGTACTCAATTAAATAAAATAGGTAAAGTCAAGCACCAGCCACTGCAAAACAAAAAAAGACAAAACACGTAAGTCCGTTTGGCTTGTGTCAAGCGCTTCTGCTGCCTCTCGATTTCCATGTGTGCGGAACGGAATGGGGCGTGGTTGAGGCGGACCCGAACCTGCGACTCGCTGCTGCATCATGCTCCATGCTCCAAGCTCCAAGCTCCACACTCAATGCTCCACGATACTCCCTCCGTTCATACCCAATGCCCCATGCCGATTGTGAAGTGTGCAAAACTTTCAAACACCTCGGCTGCTATT
>VNJV01008969.1:0-13021 GCA_008042635.1 Drosophila nikananu | reverse complement strand
CTCTACTGGAAGAAGTACTATTTGGTTTGTTTCGGAAGCTTCTAGCCCCCAGAAATCCCCTGCCATGATATAGGCGAGGAGTTTACTAAATGGCAGAGCCAAATTTATTGATCAAACAAATAAAGCGCATCAGCAGCAAGCGGAAAAAAATACAGGAAAAAAACTAGGGAAAAGGTTGCTAAAAAAAACAAAGCAGGAAAAGGCAGATGATGAAATAAAGACATGAAAAAAAATCCAGGGGTTTCCTTGAGACTCAAAAGGCTTGGGTTGGGTGGCATTGGGTGGGCTGGCGAATAGCTCTTGGCCCGGCTTAGCCACCGCTATTTATAGCCCTAGGCGGAATCGGCCGATTGCCGGGGAGTTGGCTAGGCAAATAGCACATATCTAGTGTATATAAATTTATATATATATAGAGGTATATATGACGGTAACAACGCAAATTCAAACTGCAAACAGTCCCCGATTAGCGCCCGGCGATCGTAGTATTTGATTACGGGCATTCTTCTCCCCGTATCAGCGGAGACCGAAAATTGCAAAAGCACAGGTGAGATTTGCACACACCCAATAACATGAGACATTAGCGACATCATCCCGAAAAAACCAGAACAGTACTGCAATATTCAGAAATATATACATAAAGCCGGTAATCGAGAACAATAAATATCAGCGCCAACGGAAGGCGACCTTGAACCTGAACCATTAGTCACTGCCGTCGCCTATCTTTATGGTTGTATGTTAGATATAAAAGATATATAAACTAAGCCTCCATGCAATCGAAAATTATATAAAACGGTAGAGAAGTCATCGGTATCAAGAAGATACCGATACCATGCAGTATCAGCGCAGTTTAACCCGTTTTCTTATCGGGAACACAATGTTCTAAAGATCTCCTTACAGCCAGTTTCGGGTTCATTTGAATTATTTAATGATATTATGGGAGATTCATTGGGGCCGTAAAAATGCTGCCATTAACTGTTGCCAATTTTAGGTTTATTGCTCGAAGCAATCAAATTGATAAGTGGAACAAAATAAACGAGAAATGCAGCCTTGTTTTCCTAGTTATAAAATGTTTTTTTTTCAGATGGTAGAAATTTTCTAGTTTCAGAATTAATGTGTAAAAATATATAAAGGCGTATAAAGCTGAACTTTAAATTATTAAAAAATATCAATAGATATGCATGGATTAAATGATCGAATGGCGAAAACCAGAGGGAATATAAGAGAGTTTAATACCAATAACTAATTTACTAAATTAAAAGATTATTAGAGGGCCTAAAAAAGACTTATAAGATGTAGACTTAAAGTTTTAGACGCCAGTACTTGGCTAAGTTTGAAATGTACATTTCGATTGGTGAGAAGCGATCATCTTTTCGGGTTAAATCGGTGTGAAAACCCGATCACTCTTGGTTTTAGCCTGGCACTGGTCTTAATCCAGTCGGTGACTTTCCAAGTTCTTCCAGCCACGAAGCTGGCATAACTGCAAACTTTACGAATAACGGGTAAACATACATATGTATATACATACATCAACATACATATATGTATGTACATAGGCACACATGGTAACCAAAACAAGCGGTTGTTGTTACTCTTGTTGTTGTTGCTCCCGTCCGGGCTGCTGTTATTGTTTTTGTTCTAGACGCCGGCTGAGAAATGAAAGAAAATGAGTAACTCCGCGCCGGCAGAGCAGCAGCGGCAGAGGCAGCGTTAGTGGCAGAGTCAGAGCACAGCCGGCAGAGGCGATGGTGTCAGCGGAGCTGAAAAGAAGCATTGCCAGCTGACTAGCTCTCTCTTGATTTCCTCCATTCTCCCACACTCTCCCCAAGCTCGCACTCTCTCCGCCCTCCCCACACTCCCCACACTCTCCAGCTGCCTCCCACTCTCCACCGCTCGCCCGTACTCGCTCAGCTGATGGCTGCCGATGATGTCATTCTGGGGGCTGCCTCTCTGCCGGCAACGCAGTCGCAGCTCCCGAATGTCGCTGCCTTTTTTTTCACCCACAGCATAGGTTAGGGAAATAGGAATAACGATAGAAGTTCTATATATATCATATAAAAAAGCCTAGGAATCCCCATATAAATCTCTGAGATTACGGAAGAGTCTCCCTCTAACCCCCTAATAAATTCATTAAACACTCACAGCTGGTGGAGGAGCCTCATCTGTTCGGTGTCCCTGGCGGACTGATCCCCACTCCTGGCACTGCGCACCATGTCCACAATGCCCCTATCATGCTGCTCCGTTCGCTGGAGCAGCTCCAGCAGGGCATCCCGCTTGGCGGGCATCAGGTGCTGCGGGTTGTGGGCAAGCGGAATAGCAGGCAGCAGCTGTGGCTCCGTTACGGAGACACTGCCTCGTCGGGCGGTGTTCATGGGCGAACCCGGTGGCGCTGGCGGCGGCTGGGCCATATGGCGACTCACGCCCTTGGCCACCTTGTCGACGACAGCCTTGGGTCCGCCCTTCGCCGACATCATGGGGACACTTCGTCTTTTGCTGGTGTTGGCGGCGGGCGGCTGTGGTGCTGGTGGTGGTGGTGGTGGTGGCAGGAAGTCCCTGGCCCGCTCAATCCTGGACAGCATCAGCTCCAGCTGCTCATGAGCCTCCGCCAGGGATTTGCTAGTCTTCGTCTTGCGCATTCCTGGGCTGGGTCCCGGTCTCGGTGCCGGTGCCGGCAGAAGGTTGGACTCATGGTGATGTTGTTGTTGGGGCTTGAACCAGTGCGAGTCCACCTTGGCCTTGGCGCCAGTGCCGGGCTGCTTGTGTTGGCGGCTGTTGCGGTTCTTAGCTGTCGCAGCACTGACCGCCTCCGCTGCTGTCCGGCTTCGGCTCCCGATCCGGCTTCTTGGGAACGGCCCCCTGACTATGTAGGGACTAGAGTGCTGGGGAGATGGCACATTAGCCCGGGGTTCGGGGATTACAGATGTCTCCTTACCTTGGCCGGCAACATCTGTGCCGGAGTCGGCGGCGGAAACAGAGGCAGAGGCTTCACGGCGGACGCCCAGCTGCGGACGGTGGGGCGGTTGCTGTTGAACCGACCCCCTGGGGCTGGGCCGGGGGAACGCATCACGGCTGTGGTGAACCTCTGATCCGGCCTCCTGGAGAAGAGGAGCTCCTCATGCCGTTGGCCCCTTGGCTCCCGGCGCCTGCGCGCCGCCAATGGGCGCGACGTCGATTTCGCCGCATCCATGACGTCGCTCTGCTCTGCTGCTGCGCTGCCTGGTGCGGCGACGGCCGGCGGTTCAGTTTTCAGTTTCTTGGTCGACGCTCGCCGGTTCGGTTCGATTCGATCCGATCCGATACAACGGTATATATAATATAATAGCGCTATATACGAGTGCTTACCTTCTTTTTTTTGTGTTTTTGTTTTGCGCCCGCGAGTTTTTTCCTTTTTTTTTTTAATGCCACTAACGCCCTTTCTATCCCGTTTTCCGTATTTTTTTACTGAAAATTTGCACAGTGCTCGCACGGTCCCCAACAAGCAAAATACAAAACGACGCCGAAAAAATAAACAAAATCAAGAAAATTATACGCAACAATTCGGGGAAGCAAGCAAAACAAATAAAAAACAAACAAAAACGTATTACAATTTGCTGAAACTACTTAAATTTGTATAATGCCAACTGTTTGATTTTTGTGGCAGTTTTGAAACCGAAATAAGGGTTGCTTTGGTGTTTATTTCTTTTTATATAAAAATGTTCTATATTAAATACTTTTAAAATGCTATTGCAATTTTTTAAAGTAGATAATGTTTTGCTAATTATTTGTTGATAGTGTGTTACTGTGTTTTTAAGGCATTAGTTTGAGAAATAGAAGTAGTTTCTTTGCAAACAGCTGTGCCTTTTGTTTTTGTCTAAAACTCTTGTTTTTTTTTATATTTGTGTTAATAATTAGAGAGTTTAGTTATGTCATTCCTTTCATCAAGTTAAATATATATTCTTTAATATTAAACATAATAAAGAAGGAGTTTAATATAAATTCTACATACGTACATAGAAAGCTCATTTTTTCCCTTTTTTCTTATTCTAAATATATTTTTAAATATAATTAACAATAATATATACCTAACTCTTAAACAGTTTGTTATAGTTTTCTGATCCCTGTATTTATTGCTCATAATTTTCTTGCTAATTTTTGTTAATGTTTTTCCTGTCACCAAACCAAACAAAAACATCAGTCGACCTTTTGAACTACTGTTGAAATTATAAATTTTTCTTAAGCTTTTTTTTAAAGTTCCATCCCAACTGAACGAGATAAAACCGAGAAGCAGCCACAGCCAAAGAGAAGCGGCATACAAAATGGTAAGTGAAATTAGATACAAAACAAAAACAAAAAACAAAGATGTTAACCATTGGCGAGTGGGTTTGCTCGCCATCGAAATCGAAATTGAAAACGAAAACTGAATCACTTTCCAACTGGTCGCCCAGCTGGCTGCCACGGTTCCGCAGACAGTCCAAATCCACAGCCAAAGCCAAAATCCCAGTTCCAATTCCCAATTGAAAGATCTTTGTGGCGTGGGCGTTTTTCAAACAGGTTGGAGATTGCTCATACGCCGCGTTGGCCCGGCCACCCATTTATGCCTTTTGGGTTTTCCGCTTTCCGTCTGAGAAATTTTTTTGCGGCACTCACAGTGTTTCGCCGCTTTTCTGGCTTTCCATGTGCCCAGATTCATGCCACAAGTGTGTGAGCGGAATTTCTGAGAGAGTGTCAACGCAAAAAAACACACCAAAATTAAAGACAAACCAACTGAAGTTGTTGAAAAAAAACAACACACACACACAACATAAACTAAAGCTAAACAAAAAGCAACCAAAAATAAAATTCACGCACTCGCCAATATGGCTTGGGCTTGCCTTATTAGACTTTATGTTAATTACCATACTAAAAATAAAAATAAAAACAAAAATCAAACGAGAGAGAGAAAACGATTTTCAAGAGTTACCAAGTGCCAGGTAGGCCAGGTGGTGGGCGTTCTGGTTACGCTTTTCGTGTTTATTTATTTTTATTTTTTGGTTTTTTTGGGAAAATATGTGAATTTGGTTTCGAAAAAGTGTTGGCCAGCAGTGGGCGAAATTAAGAGCTAAGGGCCTTGCTTTCCATATATATATATATATATAAATATATATATATATATATCTGTATAGTATCACATATATATATCAGGCTAGATCTAAGTTCAGAATATCTTTTCTTGAGCCGATGATATCATCATCATCTCTGGCTTTGCTATTTACACAAAAAAAATATAAATTTACTAAGCGATTTATTCGATGTCCGCTTAATAAAATGAGCCAAATAAATCAGCAGCCTGCCTAACCGGAGAGATCTTTATAATAATCATCGTTTGGGTTAATGATAATAATGATGACGAGGAGGATGGTCCGACTAACAGCTCGGAAATTAATGTTACATGTGGGCTTGGCCCTGCTCTCAAGTCTCTCAAGTGTTTTCTGAATGATCTTTCATTTATATTTGCCTCTCGGGTGTTTGCTTAATTTAGTAGCTTGCCTAGCAGACAGCTTGAATGGATTTATAAGCAGTTAAGGTACTGCTCTTCAAGCTTTGTTAGTCATTTTGAGAAATTTATTCCAGTTAGTGACAGGCTTTACTGTTTTTACTTAGCTTTCGGGGTTAAGTTAGGGTTTTAACTCCCAAAAATGTCTTGTAAATTATAAATAAACCAAAAAATGGCTCAGTTTTCCCATTCCCCACACAATTTCTGTATGCATTTATTTATTATTAAATTATTAACAAGGTCAGCCTAATTTTACCAACCAGTTCTTGCTGTGTCTTTCTCCTTAGCAAATTCTTTCAATTACAAAACAATATTCAAGTTTTCTACGCACTAAACACTCTTCTTTTTCATTATAATCCCCCTCATCGATCTTCCGCCAAGTTTATGCCTGGCAGATGATCTTATTTATATACAATTTGCCATCATATATTACACAGCGATTTCGGCATTTCACTCACAGTTTAAATGCTTTAATGGCCATTACGTATACGCAGTGTGTGCCACACGCACATCTGTAGATATTTGTGTATAGTGTTGTGTGTGGGGGGAATCTTCTGCCTCGTCTGGTTTCCGAATTATCCGATCCAAGGCAACGTGCCTCCTCGCTGATTGACAAGTGTGATTGATGGCCAGAGAGCCAGCCAGCCAGCCAGCCACTTGACGCCTTCCAAACTTCTCAATCGCCCCTCTGTTCAATTGCCTCCCTGCCCATGATTCATGCATTCAATATTTTAATTATCGCCCATGAATAAACCCAAATACTGTTAAAAACTGTAAAAAGTGTATAATTGTTTTCAACTTGTTGCCTAACATTTTATTTTTATTTTTTGTTCACCTCTTTTTTTTTATTTATTTTGTACTTTTTGTACCTTTTTTATTGTTACTGTTGTTGTTCTGGGCGGAAAAGTGAAATAATGCCGCAATTAACAGATAAGAAATGCAAATCGACAGTCAACAGTATAAACAGTTGACGTACAGAAAATGCAATTCGAGCTGATTTCCAAACACACGGCGACACAGTGGGTTAAGTGGGCCAAACTCGGGGGTTAAGCTGAATGCCGAGTTAACACATAACTTGGTTTTTTTAATAAGGCTTTACTTTTGGAGGGAAGTAAAGGTAAGTCTTAAATTGTATTTATTTAAATGCATTTCTTATAATATAAATGATGATGTTACTTTGGAAAATCCCTTAATATAACACTTAAGTTCATTTAATAGGTAATTAAATATAAGCTTAGGCTGCCTTTTCAATTATATTGTCTGATATAGAAGTACCCTTTCAAAAGGTATTCACATTTTTCCATTAAGTTTATAAAAAATTTCTGATCTAATCCATGTTGAAAAGAGAGATTTCACCCGCAATTTTCTTTTTAAAATTGCATATTTCAGGAACCGGATATCCCTGATTTTTTAGGTGCCATATAAAGCCTGATTATATATTCACACTTAACCGATTTCAAGCTAAGCCAACTAGTTTTATGGATATAGTATAGTATAGTATAGATATAGTATAGATTTTGCCAGCAAAGGGTTTTGGTGTCGCAAAAAGATAAACACGTAAAAAATACTCTCTAGGAATTTGTATATACATTATTATACGTTTTAATATATTTTGTATATAAATGTTGCTTTTGTTTCATATATTTTGTATATATTTTATATTTCTCATATTTTTTTATATAATTTGTATATTACCTATCTATTTTGATATATTTTTTGTATATTTTTCATTTTTTTTATATTATCCTTTTATATATTTTTGAACAATAACTTGATGCCCTCGAATTTTACCCACATCTTTAGGGCATTATTTCGTCTGCTATTGCCACTTTCGGCTTCCTTCTTGTTTTATTTTGTTTGTTTGTTTGTTTGCTGCCCATTAAGCGTTGAAAAATTAAGTTTAATTTAGTTTTTTTTTTCGATTTTTTTCTTGAATTTTTGTTTTTGTTTTGCTTTTTTGTTTGTACTCCCTGGCTGTGGTGGCCTTTTGTTATTGCTGGCAAAACTCATTTGAAGTGTGTGTGTGCGCCCTTGGCCCCCTGAAAGTGCGCCACTCTCCCCAGCTCCCTGCTCCCTGCGTGCCCGTTTAATTTGATTCTAAGTCAAGCGATGATCTAAGTGAGACGTCGTCTAATGCAAAAAGAAATGAATGCTGCTGTTGTTGTTGCTGCTGCTACATCTGGCGCGAAACTTTAAACAAGGGGAAAAAATCCCCCTCGAGGGGCTATGTGGGGTGTATGCACGGGAAACTTAATGTGCGTTTAATTTTGGGCAAAATTTGGGAAATGAGAAAATTGCCGCTTCACAGACCACACACCGCACACACACTCACCGCACACTCCCCACATTTCTGGGCGTAAATAAAACCGAGAGGCGCGAGCTGTCGGCTATCGGCTGTCGGTTGCAATTCGCGGATATTTCACTCTTTATTCCCATTCGATATTTATGACCGCCTCTCTGGCTGCATTTTTATAAGCCATTTGTCCTCTGGCCCCCCTTCCTCGAGGCTGAAAATGGGTGGCTTACCTCACTGCCTGGGTGGGCTAGTGGCCACTGGCCAGCAGGTGTTAATGGGTCCAGCGTGTGCGTTGGCCTAGTAATAACCAGCAAAAGGTTAAGAGTTAATTGTTTATAAGCCAAACAAGGACTTGTGCAATGCTGCCCAAGCTTGGTCATAATGTCCACTAATTTTTGGTAAGGAAATGCTAAGGTTAGTTGTTAAAATTGGTATAGGAATTTATGGGAGTTGGTAATTACAATACCTTTGAAAATGCACAAATTATTGCATAGGTTCTTACTATACACTTACTTACGTATTCTTACTAGAGGTTCTTAAAATATCCCTGAATCCATAAAATCTAGTTAGATAATTTTGAAAACCAGTTAAGCTTACTTTAAATAGTATTTTCTATAATTTAAAACGAAATTGTACTCAGTCATAAGCTTTTATTTGCCACTTTTGTAAAATAAAAATAAAAGCATGATCTTGGGTCTTGGGAATTTCAATTTCAAGCTAATTTAAGTTGTAAGCATTTTTTATTGATGCCCATAAATAGTGAGTTAAAATAAAAGTAATATCGGTTTAATATTTAAACATATATTCACTTAATAAACAGTTTATTTTAACTCTGGCCAAGAAAAAAGTAATGAAAATGGGAGTAAAATTGCGAGTTAGGTTGAAATATGACAATTTTAAAATGTCGTTTGCCTAGGAAAATCGCAGCTTTCTACCTTAAATATAATCTTTAAAATATGCTATTTCTAATTTAATGTTTGCATGTATATAAATAATTTGAAATTCCTTAAATTACATTATCTTTTCGTTGAATGTAAATAATTAAAATAATTTTAAATTCATTAAACCTCATTACCTTTGCGTTCAATGTATGTTATGATATTTTTAAGGCAAACATAGTGGTTTTGCTAATGTTATTGCTGCTGCCGCTCTGTAAATTATTTTACGCGGATGCTCATCATTTTCCATGGCAATTACGTGTACATGTTCATATATATATTTTGATATGCATACAAATATATATATCATTGTATGTATATTCTTTGTGCTGAGGCCTTTGGCATTTCATTTGGTTTTGAATTACGTAAAATCGCGTCAGCATATGTCTCTGCGGTTTCTGAACCCAAACGGTGACTCTGACTGACTCAGAGATGAATCTCTGTGAGTGTATTCGGGTCTCTCAGCCAGACTGCCGCCCACGGGATGCAAATCCAAATCCAAATCCAGAGGCAGAGGCAGAGACATAGCCAGAGAATTAATGGTGTATTTTGGGGGCTATTTGATGTACGTGTTGTCCATACAAATTAAGCGAAATGTATAATCTTTATTCCATCACTCTTTCAGTCGGACGCGGAGACCATCTGTCACAAGTGCAATGGGGTCATCCAGCAGCGCATCATCACGGCTCTGGGCAAGACCTGGCACCCGGAGCACTTTGCCTGCAAGGACTGCCAGCGTCCCATCACCGAGGCCACCTTCAATATCCAAAACGATGAGCCCGTCTGCTCCGACTGTTTTGTAAAGAATTACTCAGGAACCTGCTTTGGTTGCAAGCAGCCCATCCTGGAGGTGAGTCGTACTATCATTTCAGTGGATAACTAAAGGCTAGGTTAGGATCCTTGGGTTTCTTTATGGTTTAAGGTGTTTTATTTTCTAAGAAGAAGCATACTTTTGGGCACTCTTTTTAATGGATTTCAACAACGATTCCAACAAAAATGATGAGCTACTTCTGTGGCTTCTTCTATATACACATATTTTATTAGCTCATCTTTGTATAAATTTCTAGGGTAAAGTGCCCTTTATTTTCAATTACTTTTCATTTAAGATTTGATTAGAATTAAAAAATAGATTGTATATATATCAAAAAGAGAGCTTTTCTAGGCACTCTTTTCCCATTCAGTGGCCATCATTTCCATTGTCTGTTTGCCATAAACTCGAACGCTTTACGAGCATCGCTATTAGGTAATAAATACTGTCAACATTTACCTAGAGGCGCCCGCTGCGCCATAAGTCCGCTCAGATATCGGTGCGTATATAATATATATGCTTAGTGCGATTTAATTAAGGAAGTGATTGCGAATCTTATTTTAGACCAGAGGGTGGTTTTTGCACACTGAGAGAAGAGGAGCTGGAAGAGGTGCCTGAAAGTATTATAATTGTTGTGGGTATTGCCCTCTTTAAGCATTTAAAAAAGCCAATAAAAAACTCTAGAATCACCTTAATAATGTATAATTCAATTCAAAATCAATCAAAAGTGTTCAAAAGCTAAATTTTGCAAAATTGATGTTGATTTTTAAGCTCTCAAATCAAATTTGTATTGAGGAGAGAAATGTAGGGGAGTAATAGGGAAATACTCTTTAAAAACTACCTAAAAAGGCTTATTTTTTAATATTATTTTTTAGAAATTACCGGAAATGAAACTAAAATGAATTTATTTATTTATTTATATAAATCTAGCAAATGTTTGTAAACTAATAGCTAACTAATTAATGTTTTCTTTCTTATTCTTTTCATGGAACTTATTTGAGTTATTTAATTAAATCTTAAAGCTTTCTTTATTATTATTTAAGAGCATTACCTGAAATGGAACCTACTTGGGTTATTTAATTAAATCGTTATGCTTTCTTTATTACTATTAAGAGGGGAATTTGCTGTATTGGTTACCGATTTGCTGCCTCATTTAGCGGCAAGGTCAGTGTCGTCAGAGGGTGTGTGCGCGATTGATTGGCTTTGATTATGATCATAAATATGGCTGTATAAATAAGCTATATGTATATATAATATATGTTTTCCAAAGAATTGTAATAAAATACTCCGATTTTCCCCCGCCCTTCAGCGCACCATCAAGGCCATGGAGCAGTCCTGGCACGAGGAGTGCTTCGTCTGCAATGGCCCCTGCAAGAAGCCGCTGGTGGGCACCTCCTTCTATGAGCGCGATGGACATCCCTACTGCCGCGTGGACTTCGAGCAGCTGTTCGCCGCCCGCTGTGCCGGCTGCAGCCGGCCGATCACGGAGAATGCCATTGTGGCACTGAATGCCAAGTGGCATCGCGAATGCTTCAAGTGCAAGGTTTGTGCTTAGTTTGGTTCCATAATAAGATATATTTTTATACAAATCTATGCCATAAATATCTTGTATTAAAGTCCTGCTCCTTTTCCCCCCTAGAAATGCGCCACTCCCATCACGTCCAGCACCTTTGCCGTGGAGGAGAACAAGCCCATGTGCACAGCCTGCAACGACTAGGGATAAATCCTCCAGGACAAATCCCCGTTCGCATCGATATCTAAATGTATATTTTATCTATTATTATGGTATTTGTAGTAATCATAACTTGTTGAACCAACCGCGAGAGGAGGAGCAGCAGCACACAGACTGGGACTGGACTCAAGGTCTCGAAAATCCCGCCACCCACAGCCCACTCGAAAATGCATGGAACGAAAGAAAATTCAAGAAAAAAAAAAGAAAACTAGGAGAGAGTGAAAATCGGGTGGACACGGAACACGGAAAATGCATTCAGATGGAATGGGGCTGACCGGGGGGGGAGGGGGTTGGATGTTGTTAATGCTTTTAAATTAATTATAATTCTCCTTAGCACCAGCATTTGCTGTCTCACCCACTCTACCACCCACACCTCAAGCCCCCCTCAACCCCAGCCCAGTTTCCCTCTCTCCCCCTTTTCTCTTTACTCAATACTCTTTACTCTCGATCCTCGATTCTCAATTCTCTATTCGCGTCTCCGAACTTCGTTCTGCACAAAGTATCTGATAACTGAAATATATAAATACAAGAATAATCCCTTGAACCATTGTTGATATCTCCTACGAAATAAACTAATTACAAAAATGTATACAAGCCAATAGAAACATTATTTGGAATCTAGCTTTGGGAGAGATCTTAGGATCTCTATAACATAAGCTAACTTATTGCACATTTATTCTTTCATATTATCTATATTATTATGCATAGCAGAGGATCTTTGCAGTACCATTTACCAAGTATTAACAGAGTTTTGGAGCTAGAGATGAGCCAAGATAAATGTCAATCGACATTTTTTTTTTGTAAAAAAATGGGATCACTCCTGCAGGGTTTTTTGGTCATAACTTGGCTAAAACTCAACCAATTTTAGTCTGGTTTGGTTTTTTCTGCTTGGTTTTTATAGGAGAACTTTTCTGCATTTAAATCTCTATTTCCAATTTTGAGTCCAATTTTTGACAATTTTGATGATGGAACCCCTTATATTTTTTTTGTGAAAAAATGGGATCACTCCTGCAGGGTTTTTGGGTCATAACTTGGCCAAAACTCAACCGATTTTATTCCGGTTTGGTTTTTTCTTCTTTGCTTTTAAAGGAGAACTTTTCTGCATTTAAATCTCTATTTCCAATTTTGAGTCCAATTTTTGACAATTTTGATGATGGAACCCCTTATATTTTTTTTGTGAAAAAATGGGATGACTCCTGCAGGGTTTTTGGGTCATAACTTGGCCAAAACTCAACCGATTTTATTCTGGTTTGGTTTTTTCTGCTTGGTTTTTAAAGGAGAACTTTTCTGCATTTAAATCTTTAACTTGGCTAAAACTCAACCGATTTTATTCTGGTTTGGTTTTTCCTACTTGGTTTTTATAGGAGAACTTTTCTGCATTTAAATCTCTATTTCCAATTTTGAGTCCAATTTTTGACAATTTTGATGATGGAACCAGTTAAATTTTTTTGTGAAAAAATGGGATCCTGCAGGGTTTTTGGGTCATAACTTGGCCAAAACTCAACCGATTTTAGTCTGGTTTGGTTTTTTCTTCTTTGTTTTTAAAGGAGAACTTTTCTGCATTTAAATCTCTATTTCCAATTTTGAGTCCAATTTTTGACAATTTTGATGATGGAACCCCTTATATTTTTTTTGTGAAAAAATGGGATCACTCCTGCAGGGTTTTTGGGTCATAACTTGGCTAAAACTCAACCGATTTTAGTCTGGTTTGGTTTTTTCTTCTTGGTTTTTAAATGAG
>VNJV01008961.1:0-36398 GCA_008042635.1 Drosophila nikananu | reverse complement strand
AGGCATCAAAGCAGCTAAAAAATCAGGCTTAGGGAAAGGGAAAAGTCAAGATTCAGCATCTATATATCTCTCACTGAGGCCGAGGAAAGCGCAGAGGAGCAGAGGAGAAAAAAAATACCAAAACAACTTTCAGCTGGTCAAAGTCCTTGGCCAAGGCTAAGTGTGTGTGTATGTGTGTGCGTGCAGTTGACCGAAAAAACTTTCCCTCGAAACTNGCACAGATGCGGGGAGAGGATTATATCCCTGGATGGCCTACATACAATGTGGAAGAAACCTAAGCCTCTTCTGCGGCGGAACTGTAATCACGCCCTGTGAGTTGGTTAAATTTCTTATAAATTCCTGTAGGAATATTAAATTAATTAATTATTTGCAGGGTTTGTCCTAACAGCAGCGCATTGCGTGTTTCCGCCAAGTAAAATGTAAGTAAGCCTTAAGCAAACCAGCGCTAAGGCAATACTAATAATAATTCTCCAACCTGCAGGGTAGTTAACCTGGGCGTGTACAACACCAGCGATCTGAATCTCTCTAATCGGTACCAAGTGGAGAGATTCTTCAAGCACTGGAGTTATCATCAGGGACAATATCATAGCGACATAGCCTTGTTGAAGCTGGCCAAGAGGGTGGAGTTCTCGGGTAAGTTCTCAGCCAATAACAGAGACTCCTTACTGAGTTCACCTTCATCTTTTCAGCCCACATCAAACCTATTTGCATCGAAACGGACCCGAAACTAAAGGCGACAAGATTTAAGTGGTTCTGGGCCATTGGCTGGGGCAGAACAGAACATGCCCGAGCCAGTAGTGTTCTCCAGGCCAAGGTCATGGAGAGGAGGGACAAGAGGGAGTGCGGCAACGTTGACTCAGATATATGCACGGTGGCCGATAGTGGAAGCACTTGCTATGGTGACTCCGGCGGACCAATGGTTCAGAAGCTTGAGAATCAGGAAAAGAGTCGCTACGTTCAGCTGGGGGTCACCAGTTATGGGGATTATTGCCAAGCTTATAGTGTTTTTACAGATGTCGTTAGTCACACCATGTGGATCCAGTATATTGTGGGCCGGTACACACCGAATGATGGATAGAATATGAGATTATTAGTCCTATCCCACTGCTACATATTTTAACATTTTAGAGGTATCGAACCCTTTTACGCCAATGTAGCAATGTTAAAATATGTAACAGTGGATAGCACTATTAATTACTTACAGTCTTTAAATAAAAAGAAAGAAATGGTTCTAATATGGCGTATACGTATTATTTATTTAACACCCATTGCATTCGTTCTCCTGTGGTGTAACTTTTAATTGTTCACATTGTTGCAGTTAATTGCGTGTAATTGAGAATCCCCTCAGAAAATTCGTCACATAACTCTCCACAGGACATAAATCTTGAGTGGGTAGGTCTTGGGGTGGGGGTTAATTGCAGGGTAAAGAACATCAATTACCAAAAGAAAACAAAAAAAAAAAAAAAGGGAGAAATGGAAAGCAACGGAAAAACCAGGGAAAGTAAGGAGGCGAATGCTTGCCGCAAACTGTGCGCTCTTGGCCCCCATAAATTATGCAGTCAATTTTTTTGACTTTATTATAAAATGCGTGTTTATTATGCCATAAAAGCGAGAGCGAAGCGTGGGCGCCGAAAAAGTGTTGAAAAGTGTGGTAAAGTGTCAGTATTAAGCGTGAAATTAATTACAAACGCTTACTTAAGTTAAATATTTGAACGAAGCCTTAGCGCCGCGACAACACGGAGCAAGGGGAAGGCAGGCCCCGGGCAAAGTCGAGTACGGAGTACGGATTCCGGCCGGACAGGTCGCCTTTCACTCGGCCAGGAGCTACACAAGTGGAGCTGGCCGTAAGACGAGCCACTTTGTCAGCCGAAACTCAACCCAGCTTGAAGCTCCTCGACTTCACTTTGCCGGGAGTACCAAAAATATACTGCCAAGCACTGAGAAAAATTAGGGACTTTATAAGGTTTGGAAAATATGGTGGATAAGGAGAGAGAATAGATGTTTTGTTTGAGTCTTCTTAGCACAAACATAATTCTAAAAATATATATTCTTTGAAGTAAAATGAAACGAATTAATTTATTTGAATTTGAAATCATTTAAAAATTATTAGAAAAGGAACTTATGTTATTAAATATAATATATAAAAATTAGAATAGATTTTTAGGAGTATTGCTGGTAGAATAAATGGTTTTTGTCCGAAGACAACTGCAGCAGGTTGCTTTTACAGTCTATTATTGGCTTCAACATGAAATATCTTCAGAAAATTTGATTTAAGAATTCAGAATTTTTAGAGCTTTCTTGTGGAAAAATTTGTGTAATAAGTTAAGTTTAAATAGTTATTTTTACTTGAATATTATTTATAAATATTTCTTCTCAGTGAATTCTCAGTCTTTCCTTTTTTTCAACCCCATTTTCGGGTGTCTTTTTTGTTTGGCTTTAAGCGCAAGTTGAACATTTCATTTGTCATGCTTTTTTGCTGCTGCTACCTGGCTTCCTTGCCTCTTCAGTCGGACATCTCGCTTGCTCCCACGCATATGTTGCGAGCAAGTTTTTGACTGATTGCCGGAGACAACAGCGGCAGGAGCACCACCAACAGCACCAACAGCACCACCACCAGCAACAGCCACAGCACCACCACCAGCGACATCGAAGAAATGCTAAAAAATGTATGCTAACGGCAGTGTTGGTGGCATTGCTAACGGTAAAGTGTTGCAAATAGCTTTTTTGCGTTTCTGAATAATTTATAAGATGTGTTTACTCATGAAACCAAGTGACTAAGTGTTGCCACCAAGCGGCTGAGTGGAATGTGGAAAGTGGAAAGTGAGGCGGTCAACTGATGGCTTGGCAAATGAAACACGATAATTTACTTAGGTGCACTGGCGGGGGAAGAACCGCCCCCCGCCAGTTTTGTGGGCCGAGAACTTGAGATATTGCTGCGAATGATTGGCAAAGAAAGCTTTTATCAACAATCTGAATAAGTCATGCGTACAATCTGCTGCAAGGACACACACATTCGGCAGCCATTTGCTAATTGTGCTCATTATCTGCTAAATGTGCGCAAATTTATGTGACGCACGCAGTTGCCTCACCAACTGATTTGATTACCCGTACGTGTAGCGGCGAGCGAACGGCCACAGGCGGCAGGTGGAGGAGCAAATTGAGTTGCTCTACCTGAGCACCAAAGACTCTCCGAAAAAAAAGGCTCATAAAACATGTAAAATGTCAGAAAAAAGAGCCTCTCTCCTCTGCACACACACATCCTGCGGGTGAGGAGCTCATTAAAAATTCGTAGAGCGTTCTATTAAATGTTCATGTTTTGCATAAAAATAAAGCCACCCGAAAAAAAGGAAGAATAAAAAGAAGACGGCGCTGAGTGAGGTGGCTTGGCCATAGTGTTCCATGAGTGTGTGGGCTCTGCGGCCTTTAAATTCAATTGATTCTGTAATGATGCCGCATTTTAATTAACCCCTCGTAGCCTAGGCATTTGCAATGAATCGTAAATTGAGTAAATACTTAAAAGAGGAATTGAAATAACAAAATGAAAGCCAGGATAAAGGCTATATTGTTACATTTTATTCCCGTAACCCCAACTATGGTTGAACAAATCTAAACTAGCAGTTTTTCGGTGCTACCGAATATGTTTTCGTTAGAGCAATCAAACCAATAATTTGCCAACAGGAACAACAGCAATAACATAGATATATAGTATAAACGTAAACTGCAATAAAAACATATAAATCAAATCACAAAAGCCACAAAAATAGCCAACATCGGAGGCTGTGTCCCCGGCCAGGAGGGGTTCCTTCCTGTAGCTCAACGACTTAGCAGGAAATGCCATTGAAAAACACGTAATCACATAGACCAACACACATGGAGTTGCTATAGATCCTGATAGGGGGAAAAGCATGGAATTTCATTTCAATGCTTATCATATTTGTGAATTTTTTTTTTCCCATTCCTGTACTGTACTCGGGGGGCGGTTGGGGAGGGCCGAACGGTGGTCAGCGCATACAAATGCAAAACGGAAATGACATGAGGGATAAATCAGGAAATTGCTAAACATCAAATAAAGCTGATAGCGTAACTTCCATACAGATTTCGATATCGAAGCGAAGCTCTTGGCTCCGTCGTCGTCGTCATCGTAGTCGGCGGCAGTGATGTCAACAATTCAAAATCATTGCAATGATGACGGGGCAAACAGCTGTGGCAGTCACTGCTGTGCAGCGAAAAATTCAATTTTGCAATATGACATCCGGCGGCTGGCACACATGCACATGTACGCATACACGCTTGCCCGGTACACACGGCGTATACTTAACGCCGCAACGCCTGAGTCAACAGGGACCCCCGAAGCGATTGACATGCCCCCATTGTTCGACGGCTTTTTAACTGCTAATGTTACGGCTCCTGCCACCGCCACAGTCAACTGCTTACGGCTGCCGACTGCCGACTGCTGACTGCTGGAAATTGGCAACTGGCTACTGGCTACTGGTTACTGGATCCTTTGTACTGCAACGCTGCAGTTTTCTGTCAAACAAGCACTGCCATTGCTCTGGGGCCCTGCGTTGGTGGAGTTCGAGCCCGTGGTGTTAGAGTCAATAGCAAGGAGCAGGGCTCTGGCCAATTATGGCCGGGGAACATGGCGAAATTTCATAACTGAGATGGCGGAATTGATGCCAGGTTTCGGTTTGTAATTATGGACAATTTACTGGGGATTTCTTTCGATATTAGTTGAGCTTATAAAACGTAAAGAAATACATAAAGAGGGAAAGACTTTAATTTTAAAAGTATTTTCTGACCTTTGATTCCTTTGAAATAAGCTAAAAAAATGTGACAGCGTGTGCTTATATACCATTAGGAATTTTTAAGTTAAATTTAAATATTTCTTATACCTTAAGAAAGTAGTTTTTATTTCAAGCATCATAAAATAAATGAAGTATTTAATTTTAAATGTTTAGTTACATTGCGCTTACGACATGTGTCCCGTGTTCAAATTTGGAAATGGGAAATTACTTGGAATTCCTTCCCTCTTTAGAAATGGTATTGATATTTCTAATTTATTTTTACTTTTTCCCAATATTTATTATATAATTTTATTATTATATTCTTTTTACATATTTTATATATTTATTAAAAATCATTTATTAAGGCTCCTTAATTTTAAGCTCAACCTCTTTTTGCGCTAACAAACCCGCTGTTCTCTTTACAAAATGTCGCCAACCACTTGACGTGCCCCCATCATTCAGTTGCCACCTTCAAGAGCGAACAACTCTCGTTGCATGAAATAAATAAAATAAAATAAGCTGAGTAAATGGCACTCGAGTTGCGGCGCTTTGGAAACTTCAAGTGAAGCACGGCACAAATTGTTAGGCATCGCGTTGCCCCTTCCTCGGCGTTGTCAGCGTGTGGCTGTGGAAAATTGTGCGAGTAAGCAGCGCAAATTTAATTACACTTAATTAAGTGCAAAAAATTCGTACAATGCTATTAAAATGTGCTTCAAAATGGCTTTGGTTTTATGTGGCAGAGTAGTTTGGCGCCGCGCGCGTGTGTTTTTGTGTGAGTGAAAATGTAGTTTGCATTTATTAGAACATTTTTGCGGAAGAGCCATAAAAATGCTTTGCTGTGCATTAACTTCTTTTTTTTTCAGGGCTATGGTGATAAAGTTGTTGAAGAAGCGATGGAGAAATGGAGAAAGAGATTTATGCCTTAAATAAATGGGATCTTTAACAAAGTCATTTAAATTAAGAGAAGGGTCATAATTTTTGAGATATTCTATGGTAACCGCAGGTTTTAAGAGCTACGTTTTAATTGTGTATTAAATGGAAATTAATGATACTTAGAGGAATCAGGAATATACAATCAATTGAGTAGTTTGCTTAATGGAGATATTTGCTTGAAAATATATATCATATTCCCTGATTATTGAAAAAGGAGTAGTTATAAATTTCAAAATACATAATATAACTAAAAGTTCTTGAATGTATTCACTGCGAATTAAACTTTAATCAAAGTTTGAGGCATATAGTTTACTATTAAAAAAGATAACAACTCACAAAAGCAACTTAAAAGGATGTAAAACACACTTTTTAAAATTCCACAGATTACTGAATATTTCCCCCAGCTTTTCCTAATTGCATTCCACACAATCGTGGCAGGTCTCTTTCTGTGCCAAAGTAAATTATGGCCCGGGATGCTGGAATACCTTTTCGAGGGCATTTAGATAGCTTGGCCGAAACAATAAGAGGCATTAAACATTTTTTTATTGTTTTCCATGGCGGTGGCTTTATGACTTATTCTCCTCCGTCGCGCTATTACACATAATTTCTGGCCGCTCCTGCAGGATATATATTTCTCTTATTTATGGGCGTCTGTCGGTGGCCGTTGTTGGCCGTTGGCCGTTGGCTGTTGTTGGTTATTTTGGGTTTAGCGCGTTGACAGCATGTGGCTGGAACGGCGGCTACTTAGCATCATCGCAGGATGCTGAATCCTTATTATCCTGCCACTTTCCAGTTGTCGGTCTTATGCTGCCTCCTGCTCGTCCTCGTCTTCGTCTTCTGGAGAATTTTGTTGCTGCTGCTGTGCCTCTTGGCAGTGACGGCTGTTGTTATAAGCCGCTTTCAGCCGCTGCCCTGACAATCCGCGTCTGCTGCTACTTATTTTGATTAAATTTACATAATTTCCCAGTCCCTCCCCCCACTCTATTCCCTCTCACTGGTCCTTTTCATTTACCAGTAATTTTTTTTGCAGCGAATATTTATTTCCTTTTCTATCTTCCCTTATCGCTGACCCATTAATGCATTTCCTCCGCCAGCGATATTTGCTCAATCTTTATGTTAACTCAATTGCCAATATCGTGTGCAAATATTTCAACAGCTTGCCACCGAAAAAAGAGGACTTTGTAACTATCGGCAGTCAATGCCACGCCTCCCATCGCCCAACACTGACATACAGACAGGCAAATACGTCAGTGGAGTGTATAATTTGCGCTTTGTCTGACTGTCAACACTTTTAACCCACTTTTGTTGGTTGTACATTTTGGCTATGCAGATGGGCATGGGGGATACGGTGGGGAGTGGTTATGAGGTACAGGATGTTTTTGAAATTTTAGATTTGCGAAAATTGGATTAACAACTAAAAAGTATAGTGTACTTATAAGGTGTTTTAGGCACAAGGAATTAAATGGCAGTGTTGAAGATCTCATAAAAAAATATGAAATACATTACATTTTGTATATATTTAGTAAGAAATAAAAAAATAAAATACATAACATTTAATATTTAAAATCAAAAAACATATAGTAATAATAAAGCTATATGCCAGACCAACAACATTTTTTTTTTGTCAGAAGACAAGTACAGCAAGTTATTTGTTTATTTTCTAGTTAGTTACCGCCTTGTAAAAGCTTTTTTAAAAACTTTAAAATCTCCAAAATATATTTTTATTAAGTTGAGTTCTTACTACAGAATTTTATCACAAATTGTTAAATTTGTTATTCATATAAAATTGAAAACAGTAATTAATAATTCAAATGGAAAATATTATCTTTTTGAAACATATCGATATTAATTACTTCAGTTTCTTAGTGAATTAGTGAGAAATCTTAATAGTTATTTACTATTTTATTTTTAATGTTGATATATTTATTTAAAAATTAATTAAAAGTTGACTTTTTGTAGATTGCAGTTTGTTTTAGGCAGGTTCGACCTTAGCAACAGCTTTGGAAAGTTATTTTTTCTATTCTTTTGCTCTCCAGTCTAAGGCTTTGTCTTTCCCTGGCTCCCGCTATGTATTTTTCTCTCTCTTTCTCTGGCTCTATCTCCATCTCTTTCTCCTGCTCTATCTCCTGCTCTATCCCCTTCCAAATTCCATCTCTTTCTCTATCTGTCTAACACTTGAAGCGACCACAATTGCAGTGCGTTGAGCATTAACAGTTTTTCTGGTTCGCTCTGCCTGGGCTGCTGCTGCTGCTGCTGGCTGTTGAAATAATATTTGCGATCATAATGGATTTTGCCAATTTGAATATTATTACACACGCACACCCACACACTCCCACACTGTGGGAATTACACAAGGGCAGGCAGTCAAATTTTTCGTTCAAAGTTGGCAAACAATTTTCTTAAGTAGTCAACGCTCGGGGTAGTTTAGATTTTTGCATACTCGCTGGCCCGAGTGTGTGGTTCTGTGTATGCAGATGGGTTTGCCGAGAGAACTTCATTTGCTGCTGGGGAAATTGATAAAAATTTTGACTAGTACTCGAGTCGAGTGGAGGATTGGAGAAGGCTGCGGCGGCGGTGACCGAGTTAATAATGAAGTGCGTTTGCCAAAAGTTGAATTGCAAAAGGGGGGCAGATGGTAAGGAGGCCAAGGGAGGGGCAAGATCACACACAAAATAATAATGCCGATGGGCAAACAGTGTGTGGCATATTAGCTGGAGTTTGCCACAGACCAAACATGGGCTCGCTTTGCCAACCAGCCAACCAGCCAACCAGTCAACGGGCAACAACCAACAAGAGGCAATAGACAACCAACAACCAACAACCATCAACCAGCCGAGCAAATGCAAACATCGGTCGCATTATCATTGCCGGGCAAATGACGTACAGAGATTAAATATTTGCCCGACTCTGTCTGGGCACAACAAGCAACACTGGAGTGCGAGTATCATCCGGCCCGTTGCCCGGCATTGCGCATACGACATGTAGCCCTTGCTCAAATATTAAAAAATAAGCAGTGAGCAGCAGTAAGCAGTGGCAACGGAGCAGCCTCAGCTCGGATCCTTGCTACTGCTCCTCCTCGGCTGCCTGGCAACTATGGCACATAATATTCAGTGCGTTTTATACATCTATTTCCTGGCCCAAGGCTGCCAACCAAAAAGCCAACAAACGCTGTTGACAGCAGCAAAAGTAATAAAACTTTAGGCGTTGACTGACTGCCTGAACTGGCTGAATGAGTGATGGACTGCCGGAGTGACTGACGTACTGACTGCCTAACTGACTCCCTCGTGAAGCGAGTTTTGTGGCAGTGAAATTCCATTTGTGACCTTCAAAAGGTTGCACATAAATATTCGTTGTCGCATTCAATACGCTACCAAGCCAACACAGAAAATATATTAATGAAGGAATCATTTTCCCCAATCAGGGAGAGTACCGTGAGGTCCAATCAAAGTAACAAACCCTATTTTTGTTCGTTAGCGAAACTCTAAATTGTGCTGAGAAAGCAATATATTCAGCTAATGTCTTAACCCAAAGCGCAGAAATATCACAACGACCAGCGGTTCTCTTTCATTTTCAATTGACAGGAATAAAGCAGAGCTGTAAAGGGAAAATTTGAAAATCCCGGGAAATGGACATGCTATGCATGCTGAGGCTCCGTCGCATTTATTACCAGCCTCGGTGTGGGCGGTGGGGGGAAATCTGTACCCCAAACATACATACGACTGCCGTTTGTCGCTGCGTATTGGTACGTGCCGAATGGCAACTGGAAAACTTTTTTAATTTAAAAAATTTTGTGTTCTTCGCCGCTCTGACGAAGACGCAGGGCGGGGATGACGACGCATGCGTTGCATTTGATACGCGGCCAAACTCAGCTTGTACCACAAAAAAAAAATTATACAAAATATAAAGCAGCAAAGGACACAAAAAAAAGAAGAGAAATACAAAAAAGAAAACCGAATCCGGCGTTAAAAAATGCGTTCCGCCGCGAGCTGTAAAGTTAATTTACAAACGAAACATTCGAACCGGCTTTCGGGCCCGGGGTGTCCACGGCATCGGGTCGGGTTCGAGCTCCAGCTCCCGGCTCGGAATCCGGAATCTGGCATCCGGATGGGCAGGGACATGGGCTTGGGGATGGCGACCACAGCGGCGACGGCTGCGGCATAATAAATGCGAGCATAACTCTGATTCTCCGAATGCTCAACGCTGTCCCTAGCCGTTGCCCTTTATTGTATTTGACCTCGCAGCGCGAGTCTGGCGAAATGCGTGTGTAGCATAGTGTAGTCAGCTGAGACAGCTGCAGCGGGGAACAGTGGTTCCGGAGGGACCTTAAGGGCTCTGGGGAATAAAAGCTGCGAATTTAGGCATTATTACAACATAATAAATATAATATTTAAAATATGTATAGAAATATTCTAACAATATATGTAAAGGTCTTCATTGTTCCATTTCTAAAAGATTTGTTACTAATATTCAATTCATTCTTATTACTGGTTAATTAATTTTTGACTTATTTTAATTATAAATTTCTACTTATTGGTAAAATAACCATCAAGGATTAAGATTCTAAGCACTTTATAAATTTAGAAATAATTTAAAATTGGCATTCTTAATTCGGGATTGTCAAATATTTACCCTAACAATATACTAAGAAAATAAAAGATATTTATTTCTTTAATGCTAGCAAATTGTATAAAACAAAGATCTAACTTTTAACTAAGACCATTGGCCGCCCAAATAATAAAATTAATAAAATTATTGTGGAAGCTTAATATATTAAAAATAGTTTGTTTTTAAATAGTTTTTTGGCGATGTTACTAAGATTTGAAAGTTTGTGCTTTTTGTTTTCTGAACTATAAAACAAAAAACATAAACTCAACCCAAATTTTAAGGATACAGTCATTCTATAAACGTAAAATGTAATGTTAATAGAGGTTTTTAAACCATTTTCAAATATTACCATTTATAATAAACTCTTAAGCTATTCAGTATTTTCCAATTATTTTATGGCTAATATTTTAAAAGTTTCCCTTTCACAAATATTTTCAATATTTCTCTTTACTATTTAAGAGCTAGCATTTTCATTATTTCCCTTTTAGTCCTTGTTTTTTTAGTCTCCACACCACTGTTCCTTGGGGGAATCGACGGTTACTGTTATTGAAAAGAGCTCCTCATATTTCAAAGGGACAATCACGCGTATGACAGCCGCGAGCTGTCAATGCTGCTGCGCGCTTGGCCATTCGTTTGGCTATAGATGGCATCTCTGGCCGATCGGTGGCTGGTGGCTGGTGGCTGCAGGCCCTGCTGGCGCTTTTATTATTATAAGCCATGCTGTGCATATTATATTACCCCACAAAAACTGTTAGCACATGCTCCGGGCCATGCAGGAACGGGGACTGGGACACAGCTAGGGCGGAGTCTGCTCCAATTGTCACTTATAAATTGACATTTAAAATGTTTTGGAACTGGTTTGGTCGCTGATAACTGACCATATTGTACGCAGAAAATTTGAATAAGGCGGGCAGCAGAGCCACTATTTTGGTTGGGTCAATAAAGTGGTGTAGAATTGGCAAATTATTTTAAATGAAGCCCATTAATCATACGCCCCGTAGGACGAACCGCTGAGTAAACAAACGTCGATATTTGAGCAGTGTTTGTTTTTGGATTTAATATCATTAAACAATGAGATAGTCATAATGCGTAAGTGCCTGGGTGAGTGTGTGTCTGTGTGACAGAGTGTTAAAAATCAAACAGCCAATGGGCGTGACTTTGGCACTTCAATTATTTATAATTGCATAATGTTTACTCTGTTAAATGCGCTACTCACTGGCCGCTGCCGTTGTTAATTTTAATTGAAACTTTTAATTGCATTTATTTTTCGACAAAAAAGCCCAAGCCCAAGCCCCAAACCGCCGCTGCGGCTAGAGTTCCGACAACACAGCACTGAAAATTCCAAAAAATATAATAAAATCTTCAATCCCTTTCGCACTTTGCAGCTGTGTAGGGCAATTAAATGCATAACAAAGACTTATTACAACGTGTCTGTGAACACACACACACTTTATTTAGACAACAGCACACGTCCCTTGCACAGATAAACACTTTTCCGTTTTGCAATTTCGCTGGGCAAGAACGTTATGCAACAATTTGCCGGCCAAAGGAAAATGCTGCGTAATGAAACAATATTTACCTTCGTTAGCACTCAAAATAGTTTTCAATTTTCTTATGCATTCTCTCTCTCTCTCAGTCTGCAATTGCGAAGCCAACGAACCGTGCGGCTGGCAAAACGTACAACTTAAACTTAAATTTTAACAAAATTTGCGCAGCAGCAGCAGCAAAGAGGAAAAAAGCCGATGCTAAAATATGGCAGAACTATATGCAAATTATGCTGCAAGACGGGATCAGGAGCAGAGACATTGTGCCATTGCGGAGGAGGAGTCAAAAGGGAGCGGCCACTCAACTTGGCAGTCAAATTTCCTTAACAAGCTTTTGGCCTAATCAAATACCAAACCGAAAACCCTTTTCTGGCCGCCCTCAAGACATCTTCGTCGTCCTGCTAAAGACGCTTGACAGGCAATTGTCTTATGTGGCATGCAAATTTTTTCAACCATCCCAGTTTCGGGGGTTGGGTGGGTGTGCGGGGAAAATTGGCAAAAATTAAAACTATAAACTATCTTATGCGAAGAGCTTGTCGGCTTGTCGGTGGGGTTATTGCCTTTATAATGGAGGCCCGCCTATGCATATGCATAAATGGGGAAGATACTGCGCACAATCTTGTGCAAACATTTGGGTTTCGTGCTCGTGGGCGGTGGGTTCATTGAAGTGGAAACTTGATCGGGGCGGCTTTAAGCCCTTGAATTACTTGAAACTCTTAAAATGTGAAAGAACGAGTTTTCTTCAATCACTTTTTCCCTTGTAAACTTTTTGTAAAACTTAATAAATCCTTATAACTAGTAGTGCAGTTTGTTTGTTTGAAGTATCGACAAAAATATATCTCTTATGTGGATAATATCGCAGTATTTCATATATCGATGTTTAAGGTATCGAAAAAAGACGTTTATATATCGATATTATCGAATATATATCGGAATATTGTTTATTTTCTTTGATAATATTGAACATATCTTTGAAGCTATATATTTTATTTATTTTTGATTTGGAATATAAATTGGTTCAATATATAAAACATCATTTTTTATTTTTCTTGTATGTTTACATTTTTATATCGTGTCAAATATCGAAGCAGTATCAATTAATCGATTTTTCCTGCCATCTCTTAATTGAAGTCTATTTAAAATAACAATCATAGACATTGTATAGCAAAAATTTACATTTTTATTTATAAATAAAATGTTACCTTAATTGTTGTTATATATTAACTGCATTTTCTTTCCATGTATAATGCAGTTTCATTAATTTGCTTTGCTGTGGTTTAAATTAAACGAAGCCTCATTCTTCTTGGCAATCTTTTGAAAATGTACTTCTAGTCGCCAGTTTATTTTTACACTGCGCCACCTTCGACCCATTATAACTTTAAATTCGTTTCCAAAATGCCTCCCGAAAAGTGTAATTTTCAATATCACTCCTCCCACTCCTACGGGGGCCACGCACAAAAGGCGAAAACTGTTCTGCCAAAGTTGTTCGCAGATCTTCTCGTCGCCGTCCTCGTCGTGGAGCGACTCCCCATATACACATTCCAAATTACGTATTGCTTGTAAAAGGCAAGAAGTTTTTCATAACTTTTCATAAGTTACGCTTATTTATACGAGACCACAATTTTGTACTTTGCATTTTCTTTATTTCTTTCAGCATTTCAGCTCGTCCCTCCTTTTGGCATTTCCATCATCCTTTTCCCCCTTTTCCTTCAATTCTTTTTTTCTTCTTCTTTTTTTTGGAGGAGGAAATTGAAACTTTGCTACTATTTTGCATAATTTTCTTATGCAGAGCAATCCGCAGAGAGGGGGGGAAAAGAAGAGCAGCGGAGCCGGGGGCAAGTCGGAGTGCATACAATTGGAGTTGAGGTGGGCAGGAAGGGATGGAGGGGTGCAGGGAATGGGCCAGGATGCCGAGAGAGACAGAAGAAAGGATGATGTCGACGCCTTGCCAAGAGGAAATGTCGCTGCGGTTGTGTGGCAAAGCCAACTAAATTTAGTATTTACTTACCACATCCTTTGCGGCTGCTCGTCCTTTTCCCCGTCTCAGCCATCGCCTTTGCCATATCCTCCCCTTCTTACAGCCTGCCCGGCCCCGAGGCCCCGGGCATTTGCATATGTACAATAAGGCAGAGTGTATCCATCGGATAGTTTAGTCAGTCAGTCGAACATTTCCTTTGCCGCTTGACATTTCAGTTGCACGAATCCAGGGGAATAAACCGAGAGATATATCGCAGCCAAAAGGATATGACTTGAATTAAATGTTTGATTTTTAAAAGTTTTATTAGATGGAGTTCATATTTTTACCATTATGTTGGTGCAACCTAATTAGTTTCTAATTTAAAAGTGATACTGTATTTTATATGTTTTGAAAACAAGACGCTTTTGATCGTACTTAAATACTTAATACTAGGCTGTGTCAGAATTCAGACTTGGGAATCGTAGTGCACTTAAATACAGTAAACATCAAGGACAAAAATATTTTTGCAAATAGTAGAAGTGGATTTTTATCTTACGATATATTGCCAATAACCAAAAGAGTGAATATACCTTACTTTTCAGATGTAGCGACTTCCTTCAAATGTAATATTCTTTAAGCTCTTTCATTGTAATTTAAGATTTTCACACTTTGGTCATTCACCTTGCCAAATTTGCCAGTCACTTAGGAGCTGGCTTGTTGGTAATTACTTTTGCCATTTACTTGGCGCCTGTAAAACACTTGCAGACCGCAAAAGTGTCGCTGGCAAGGATGTGAAACCTCGTGAGGGAAAGCCTGGGAAAATGCACTCGCTGAGTGGCTGCCAAAAATGCACTCTCCCAGATGAGTTACTACTGTGGCTCCCCTCTCTCTCTGTGTCTCTCTCAGTGGTGATATTTTTCCCAAAGGCAAGACAAATGGCGGAGAGAAAAAAACTGGACATGAATTAATTACAAGCTCAGGGCGCTAGAATCTGCTTACAAATCAGCGCTCATAAGTCAATATGCCAAATGCCAGAAATGCCGAAAATATTCGCCAGTCGCCGGTGGACAGACGACAGTCAACGATAAAGTATTTATAGTGGTCTCTCTCTCTCTCTCTACAACCAACCAGGATCCGCAGCAGGACTCTCTCACTCCAAGGGATTTCTCTCTATGTGTGTGCTCTGGAATTAATTGAAAGGCTTTCTGTTTGTTTTTGTTTGGCCTACGCTTCGGCTTGGCTTCGGAGTGATAAATTAATGTGTCGATTGTATGTCGAGGATTAAAAGTATACCGGTCCTGTCCCGGGTCCTTCCCCTGACTGTATGTGTGTGTGTGTGATTTTTATTCCACATTTGGCCTCAGTCCTGCCGGATTATGCGCATGTTTACAAGGTTTTGGTTATTTATTATTTTTGGCCATCTTGTTCGGTGAGTGTGTGTGTGGAAATGGGAGGCCTGTTCAATCCGTAGTTTGTTTGCCAGTTGTTTTGCTTGGCAGGTTTATTAGTTATGCAGTTCGGTGTGCGGACTTGCTGAATTATTAATAAATAAACTCGGTGGGAGGTGGGTGAATCGTAAATGTATGCCGGGAATATTTGTGAAATAATTCACATAAAAAACTTACTCAAAAACAGGGCAGTACTACAATTAAAAAAAAGTTATGCAGAACACGGAATGTGGGCAAAAAATTAGCTGTAAAAATAACTATAACAAACATTCAAACAATGCTTAAATATTGTTCACTAATCACATTCCCAAAGTTCCAGTCAGGCATAAAGTATGTTTTTGTTGCTTATGCTGCCCTGAAACAAATTAAATAATTGGCATGACAACAGCAATCGACAGACAATACACTGCATATATATATGTATTTACACACATCTGGCCAAATGGTCTGCTATAGTTTAGGGCGTGGCAAGTGGAAATGCGAAGACATCCTCCTTCCTGGCCACCGCCCAAAGCACTCGAGCGACTGACAACAATTTCATTAGACGTGAAGCCTGCTTCCATGTCCATGTCTCTGTCCATGTCCCATTCACTGTCATCAATGTGAACGTTGTCCTTGCCATTCCAGTGGCTTCTGCTCCCACTGCTCACTGCTCTCCACCCTCTGGCCACCGCTGTCACGGAGCGGAGCATTACAAACAAAACTACTTAACTTACCACGATTACATGTTATCGCAAATTAATTGTCGGACATTTTGTTTTACTAACAACATGCGTCAATGCTGCTGCCCGGATGCTCGAGAAGTTGATAGCTTCACCTTGATTGCATTAATGGATCGAATGGGACGAAGTGGGAGCTCCAGGGAAAGTTGGTAGAAAGGGTTTATACTGGATGTTAAGATATCTAATGATGATGGATTAACAACAGATTAGAGCTTTGGCATCTAGCTTGGATTATGTATTGGTAATTTTGACGATGGAACCCATTAAATTAAAAAAAAGGTACATACATTTTTTGGTTAAAAATCGCGTACACTTTAAAGGGTTTTTTGATCATAACTTGGCTTAAACTCAACCGATTTCAGTCTGGTTTGGTTTTTTCTTCTTAGTTTTTGTAGGAGAACTTTTCTGCATTCAAAACTCGATATCTAATTTTTGGCAAATTTTTGACAATTTTTTACGATTTTATTTTATTGAAAAAAGGGGTGGCTTTAAAATCGCTCACACTCTAAAGGGTGTTTTGATCATAAATTGGCTTAAACTCGACCGATTTCAGTCTGGTTTGGTTTTTTCTTCTTAGTTTTTGTGGGAGAACTTTTCTGCATTCAAAACTTGATATCTAATTTTTGGCCAATTTTTGACAATTTTTTACGATTTTATTTTATTGAAAAAAGGGGTGGCTTAAAAATCGCGTACTCTTTAAAGGGTTTTTTGATCATAACTTGGCTTAAACTCAACCGATGTTAGTCTGGTTTGGTTTTTTCTTCTTAGTTTTTGCGGGAGAACTTTTCTGCATTCAAAACTAAATAACTAATTTTTGGCCAAAGTTAGCTTCCTTTCTGGTTTTCATGTATTGGTGCTTAAACAAACTGTTTTTGTTAAAATATATTTATGCACCTTCTTCTTCGGTAAAACTTTTTCCAACTCCCAGATAGTTAAAAAGGTTTCAATTAAATTTCATGGTCTGATTTGTGTGCACTAAAATGTTGCAAAATGGCTCGAATTGACCACAAATTGAAAAGGTTTGCTTGAGGGTAACGCATTAGAGGGTTAACCACTTGCCAAAGTGACAAAGCCCCACTGAGTGTGATGTTTGTCTCCTGCCCGGTGCCCGAGGGCCAAACTAATTAAAATTTTATGCTGTCGTGGAGCCGCAAAGAATGCTCCGCACCATCCTCAACATTTTTTTTTTCACAACTGCTGCCTTCGAGAGGAGGCAGGCCCAAACTCTGGCCATGCAAAGTGGAAGCCGCCGCCTGGCTTAATGCATAATTACACACAAACGGTGTTCATTAAGTAAACGCGCCAAATGTTGCGGCGGGCAAGGTGCGAGAATCACGAATGGCAAGGGGAGAGCACCTGTCGGCCCCGGTATCCTTGGAGTTCCGACATCCTGCATCCTGCCGCCTGCAGCCGACATCCGACATCCGACATTGCCGTCGTCGTCGTCG
Organism: Drosophila nikananu; assembly: GCA_008042635.1. Lineage (NCBI taxonomy): Eukaryota > Metazoa > Arthropoda > Insecta > Diptera > Drosophilidae > Drosophila > Drosophila nikananu. The sequence goes on along the minus strand of VNJV01008961.1, from coordinate 18,957 downwards.
TCGTCAAGTGCGTTTGATTTGCCGCCCGAGTTAGTTTGCACATGCTGCACTTGTTTATAAGTTCTCTAATTAATTTTTAAGTGCCGGTGCTAACTGCCTGAAGGACATGGCTGCAACCGGAGTCCTTAGCCACCCACACACACGGAACTCTCGAGCTGCCGGGGCTTCCTCCTCGGGCAGTCAGCTGTGGCTAAATGCTGAAAAAAATTATGTACATGTGATTTGCTGGCCATAATGAAATTAGTCCTCTTTGTTGTGGGGAATTTCCGCTCGTCGGTGGTGCTGCTGCTCAGTCAACGGTGTGTTCATAAGAGCTCCCCACTTGATCCTGCCGTGGCTTTAATGCTAATTTATCATCGCTGCCTGCAAAAATCTTGTTAAATTATTCATGAAAATTTGCCTTTGAGCGCCACTTCAATTCCAACTAATTAATAAAATTTGGATTCAATCGAAGCCGCCACTAAGACAACACCCAGCGCCGGGAATCGGTGCCAGCTGTGTCGGCGCAGGCGAGTCCTTGGCGCTGCGGCCGTGTTATCTGGCTGTTGTGTTTGTTATTAAGAAATAATCTACTTGTAAAATCTTAATTAAAGTTATTATAAATATGTATGAACAAGGCTGGCAGCGAGCAGCAACAGTCACGGCAGCAAAGTTTCATACGCAGACATGTGTATTCGCAGTTTACCACTGCGGTCAAGGTAGTAGGTCTTTAAATTAGTAATCTTAATGCTCAAGAGTTAAGAAACTGAATATAATTAATGAGCCAGTGAAAATTATAGATATTTTTAACATATGAACATATAATTATGTCATTTTTAAGCTATAGCGAAAGTCTACAGATTTATATAGACTTCTGAGCCAATAGAAAGTGTTTAAGATAATTATATTGTAAAACTTCCGCCTTGTGGAATTAAATATCAACATGTATTTCATAATAAAGCTCCTTATATTGTTTATGAAATCGAGTATGGGTTTATAAATAAATCAAAACGTTGAAATATTGTTTGTTGTATAGAAATTTTGTTAGAATATAACAAAAAGGTAGATATAACAATATTTTTGCTTATAGCTAAAGAATACACTTAAAATAAGCAACGTACATCTTCGGGGTTTAATTGCAAGAATAAGATACTTGTTAGAGATATACCCAAAATATATACCTAATCTTTAAAATTAACACGATTTGACCTGCGTAACCTTAGCTCTTTAGCCCCATTTCTCTGACCGCTGCTGTACACATATTTGCCGTATATTTGTTTGTCTGTCTCGCTGTCTGTTGTGTTTGCCTTCTTTCTCTTGGCCCGGCTATATGCCCTTGGCTCTACTTTCGACGTTAAATTGCGCAGCTGTTTGCTTTTCACTTTATATGTATGTACAACCCCCAGTTTTCCGCCCTCCCTGCGTCGCCTTGCCCCTAGTTCGCTGGGAAAAAGAAAAGCGCGTGGATGTGAGCGAGTGGCATCAAAAGTATTTGCGCTTTATTATGACAACTGACATTAGTTTGTTTGATATTTGTGTTGCTGCAGGATCAGATGGGGGAGAGGCAGCTCGACCCCCAGTCCCCGGTTTTTCACCCGCCTTTCATGTGATAAGATTTAATTGCGTTGGCAGAAAAAAGAAGGTGGGCGGTGGGCTGGATGGGCGGCATTGGGTTGGATGCCTGCGGGAATTGTGGGAAAAGTCAAGTGTGCAGATTTCTCTCGAGTTTTTGTTTATTTTCCCCCCACACACACATTCAGAGGCACTCCGGCACCACTCTCGGTTTTCAATAATCTCGATGAGTTTTTGTGCTTTTGAAGTCCTTAACCCCAGGCGGCCGTACTGGGTGCGGGTTAAGCGTGTTAATGCGATTTAATCAGCCCAAAAATGCACAACTAATCAACTGCAGGGGATCAGAGGAAACTGAATCGCCGCCGTCGCTTTGCATGCGAATCGAAAAAGTTTCCCAGCGCAGAAATTTTTAATGAAATAAATTAAAAGGGCTGTCAGCTGACTGTAAGTTTATATTAGGAATGATAGAAGAAACGTCTAGCGAAAAAAGGCGAAGCTCCAAGGAATACGCTTAAGTGTTGAGTTACGCTAAATGGATTTCCGAGCGGAGTTGCCAGCCGGAGTGGGAAATATGTAAACTACTCCGGCTAAACTGTCATGGCGAGCACTGCCGGGAGAAGGACTCTGCCAGAGGCCAAGGAAAACCCGAGAAATGCCATGAAATTCGATTAGCAACAAGCCATTAAAAGAGAGAGAGAGAGGGAGACTCTGTCAGAGAGGGAAAGCGCAGCAGTTAAGGATTTTAAAATTTATAAGATGCCAAAAAGTTGGACTGTAAGTTTTGTTGAATTAATTAGCAAAGATAGAGGCAAGGCAAAAAAATCTGGAAGAGCCAAGAACCTAACAATAAGTGATTTATGGCAACGACAGGAATGTGAGTTAGTTTTGGGTTGGAGAAAAATATTTTAAAACTTAAAATCCTATGTAAATTCCCCCTTTTGATATAAATTTATGTTTCCTCCTGTTAATTAATTAAACATGAATGGTCTTTGCCCTCACATTATTATTTTCCTCTTCCATGCAACCTCTCCTCCTGTTTTTGTTAATAATTTCAGCAAAATTAATTAAGCAAGTCCTGCCAGTGGCTGGCACTTGTGTCAAGAGTCAACAGCATGGGTGAAATAAACAAACGCATGTATGAGCAGCATCCCTTTGATCTAGCCACACTTAGCAAGTAATATTTGCAAGTAATTGCTCCACGTCAGCCAGAGCATTCCAAATATGTTATTATCTAATGTCTACACATGTAAATAGGCAAAGTTTTCATTTATCGCAGGGGGGGTTGGGGAGATATACGCCAAATACTCGTAGTTGTAATTAAAGTTTTACACAGCCAACTTTTCGGCATTGGCAGCGTGTTTCGGCTTTAGATTGCCTTCCTTTCGCCTGCTCCTCCTCAGTACCCGATGGCAATGCAAAGTTTTTTCCAAACATTTCTATAATAATGCGCCGTCAGGCACCACCCACCCACACCACACACATATTCACGCACCAGAGGCGGCGGCTGAAGGATCCCGGTGGTTGGGGGAAGGACGCACCGAAAAGTTTTCGCTTATCGTTGCGGCAAAATGTTAATATTTGCCAAAAACGCTGGTAAAAAGCTCACTGCGCGCTGTGTCTATGTGTAAATATAAACCGCATAAAATGGTAATTATAAAACTAAACGAGAAATCGTCCCGAAAAATCCCGCTGCCCTGCTCCTCCCTTGGCGCTATCTGTAATAGATTTGGCTATGTCGATGTGCAACGGGGCGTATGATTATTGTTGTTATAATTGCGGAACGAAATCTCGCTGTGTCTCTGTTTGCCCCTCCGTCCCCCGTCCCGGGACGGGGACATTGTTATCCGCCTATTTTAATGACTTTCCTTCTCCGCCTTCTGATGTGTCGCCGGCAGTTTTGTGGTTTAATTCGAAGCACTTGCGGTGCGACATTCGTTAGCATATTTGGGGGGAGCGGTGCGGCGTTAGTTTCGGATTTCGCAGGTTAATTTAATTCGCGAGTCCTGGCAGCAACCGGCGCTTCCGTTGTCCTTTTGAAGTCCTCTCTGTGGATTGTCGGCTTCAGTGACTTAGGGCTATGAGAGTAAGAGGTAATATGTATTACTGTTGGGGTATTTTGGTTTTGTTCTATGCACTTGCACTACATTGATTAGCTTCAAGAGGTTTTAGGAGACTGGGCAGAGTTGTTCTCTAGAATTATTAAGATTTAAGGACATACAGAAATCATCGAAATTTGAATACTTTAGACTTAATAATTAAACAAGCTCCTTAAGTTCTTTTTCTGGAAACCTTGTATATAATATTAAGTGTTTGGTATTTATGCAGAGACTTTTACTGTTCAAATTTTATAAAAACAAATAATTTACTATTCTATTTATTAATTTTAAGTACAAATGTTGTAAATTTGCTGCTGAATTTCGTATACCCTAGGGTATTTCATAGTTGTAAGACTTGACTTTAGATTTATTTCTTGCTTTTATGTTTAATTTTATATGCATGCATGTTTGAGGAGCATGAAAAGCAAGCAACCAAGTTCATTTTACATTTCAAAAGAGCCTTTTGTTATCCTGCACACACACACACAGGCACACACAGAGACAGTCCCACACACACATACAATACCCGCTGGCTTTGCCCCGCTGCCTTCTCAGCATTTGTTTTTATGCATTTCTTTATGCTTTTTAGCATTTCCATTTATTGTTGTTTTTAATATTCTTTTGTTGAGGATTAAGTATTTATTATCATACGCACCAAGTATTTCCGACAAAAACAAATAAATGTTAAACGAGAGATGGGTGTGAGCGTGAGTGTGAGCGTGTGTGGGTGGGCAATAGTTTTTCCTGCACTTTAGCTGACTAGCATAAGTAGTTCTCTCCTCTTCGCTCTCTCTCTCTCTGAATCTCTGGCTGTGTGCGGTCTGTTTGTGTGTATTGCCGTTACAATGGCCAAGTGCTTGCTCCACCCACCTCCACCTGCCCCTTGCGGGGTTGGCAAGGCAACTGTCGTAAGCATTTTCTTCTTCTGGCTGCTCTACACTTTCCACTTTCCACTCTCCACTTGCAATTTCCCTTGTTGGCCGCTCTAAAATATGTTTTATTATCGTGTAACTGGCTTGTTGTATTTTTTCCCCTACATTCATATGTGTGTATGTTTGCTTTTATGAATTGCGGTTCTATTGCTTTGAATATGTACGAGTGTGGGTGGCCTTGCCTATTTGTATGTGTGCTGAGGGTTCCGTTTGTTTTTCTACTTATAGCCAAGACGCTTTGGCATTCTGCTCGAGAGCTGATTAGGTTTGCAAAAATAAATTTTAATGGTTGTTCAAAAATACCAGAAATACATTTAATAATTAAAGGGACTAGAGGAGTGTCTGCGGAACTAGCAGAAAGTGTTTTTGAGTTTGAAGAAGTCTATAGGGAAATTATTTTTACTAAGGGTTAAATTCAAAAGCAAACCTTGGAGCATTTTAGAGCAAAAATAATACTTTTATATTATATTATAAAAAAATTTATTTTATAACTGTTAAATTTGTTGATTTAGTTGGTTATTTATATTTAAAAGTCTTGAAATTATCTCTGCCAGAGTTTATTATTTAAATATTATTTCTTTCCCTACTCTTCATTATATTTCTCTGCCTGCTGTAATAACACATCTGAAGCACACAATTTCCTTAGCATCCTTATATATAGATCCCTCTTTAATAATGAAATTTTCATGTTGAAATAAAAAGCCTGGCGCCAGCCGATCGGCACTTAATTTGCATATGACCGGCCAGCGGAATTGACTCGCCTCTGGCAAATATTGCGTATACGCCCTGTCATGCAACTTTCGGCTGTTGGGGAGATGCGCTGACGAACAGGCGGCGCTCAATGTATCGGAAAATTGCAGGGACCCAAGAGATAAAGAGAATAAAATGAAATCTTGTCATAAAACATAAAAAAAAGAAAACAAAGTATACATTAAGGTCGCCATCGTCATGGCCATTGTTTCTGTTGTCCGCCGGCGGCGACAAAATAATTTTACAGCACTGACACATTTTATGTTTATTAAATCAGTGCCAGGGCCAGCGGCCCAGAAGAGTAAGGGCCTCCGGCACAGGTTCGAGGGTTTTGCCCAGAAGCGGACCCCAATTTGTGCATGCTTCATTTGATTAAACATTTATGCTCAATAGCCGATGCGATGAGGCTGTGTGTTGTGTGTGTGTATAAAATCATTCCATATGATTTACTCGGAAGTTCATCGGTCAAGCGGGTTGTGGGTCGTGGGTGGGTGCAGTGCAGCGCATGTGTTACAGGCAAATCTAGTGACCCGAAAATTAATTGATTGGAAAATAATGTTTCGTGCATTTATTGATTCATGTTCATCCTTTTCACATGTGACCAGGACATCTCCGCTCCCGGCCTTTCAGTTCTGATTCCTAACACATATTGTTTTTCGGTTCGTGTCTGCAATTTTGGTGGGAGGAGGGGTCATTGGGTGAGCTGTGAGCTGGTCAGTTGGTGATTCGGTGATTCGAGCTGGTGAGGTTGTTGCTTTCAATTTGGTTTCCGGTCAGTCCACTTTGGTATTTATCTACTTTGGCTTTTTGTTCATCATTATGCTGCCGCTCCGCTTTGGTCCGGGTGCGAGTGGATTTTATGCAAAATCCATATTCAATTTGGCAGCTGAACATCTGTGCAAATATCAAATATTGACTACAAATACGGGCCCTGGACTCTGGTGGCTCCGGCTTCCGATTTGGAATCGGCTCCGGCTTCGGATTGGTCCTCAGATATGGTCAAGTGCTGTTGCTTTTACATTAAATTGCAATTATATATCGGAATTTATTTGCCCTGGCCATGTGTGTGTTTGATTTTTGTATATTTTACGCCCTGCTCGGGATTATTATTAAGATTTGTGCCTGTGTGGGGAGGCATTATTGCTGACTTTTGTAGTGTTTGCCAAAGCGTCAAGTTATGGACTTGCCCTGAGTTTTGCTGGAAATATTTAGGTTCGAAACATATATTTCTATATATGTATGTTTATGTGCCAAAACAGACATAGAAATGTTATGGTTAAGGGAATGTAATGTCCATGTAGCTGGGTGAAAAGCTTTCTGTTACTGTTAACTGGAAGCTGTGCAGCTCTTTGCTTCTTGCGGAACTTTCTCTTAAATTTTAGAAAAGTCTGTGGAAAGCTGTCGAAAATGTTAAAGAAAGTAACTGAGGGACAAGAAGAAATGAGGAAGGAATTTCCTCATTTAAGAAGTAAATACAATATATGTAATATGTAGTATAAGATTAATAATCATTTATGTAAGCTAACCATTTATAGTACTATTCCATAGATTTTTATTCAAATTAAAACGTTTTGATTTACCTTATTTAAATTGACTTATTTATTTAATAAATATTTTATTTACTTAATTATTTAGCATGTCTAGATTTGTATTTAATAGTAAAAGTCAGTGAAAATCACAGGACAACAACTGCAAAGCGAAAATAAATTAAGTTGAACAGTGACTGCTTTAATCCCGGATGTCCATAAATAAAACTGTTTAGACACTAATTAAAATGTCACGAATTGTAGATATCCTTTACATAAAATTAAACTTGAGTACAAATTATTATTTCTTCATTAAAAAATGTATTTAAAGGCTTGCTACAGATATCACTAGGGGCTAAAAAGCACTTAAAAGTATGTCTATAACTATTGTAGAAACTGTTACATGGTAAAAAAAACTTAAACACTCACATTGGCACCTTAAATATTTTTTAGCATTAAGGTCTTTAAAACTGCCAAATGTTCTCCACGAATTAAACTTAATCAGACTTTTTTATGGAAAATGGTTATCGTATTTAATAATGTTCCAAAACAAAAGGCTAAATAATAACGAATAATACCCTGTGGATTCTGCAAACTTTTCCATCACTAGATATAAGTTCAAGTCAATAAAACCCTGATTACTTCCAAGAAGGTGGCCTAAATCACCGCAAATACCAAATATACAACCGATACATCATAGGGTACACAAAATTGATAATAGACACCACACACGTGTGCGATGAGCAGCAGCCGGTTCCCGGCTTAATTTGGATTTATGGCACACATTGTTTTTACCGAGTCACAATTGTGATTCAAGGAAATCATTCGTCCAGATTAATGCGATATGTTTATTAGGTGGCCAGCTGGAATACTGCCTCATCACGCCTATTTGTGGGACGGAACCAGACAGAGGGCCACACGCCACACGCCGCGCGGCAAATGGCGAGCCAAATTCAATTTTCTTCACAGAGAATGGAAAGATTTCAATTTATAATTAAGTTAAGTTGCTGATAGCCGGGCGCAGAGTGGCGCTCGACACTCGGGACAAAGCCCGAGCTCATAATTGAAACCATGTCGAGTGAAAAGGGCTAAAAGGTTCAAGTGGCATCCACGAGAAAAGGCCACCAATAAAGTAATTAGGCGCTTAGTGTCCGAAAAATTTGCTACATCAAAGGGCGGGGCCAGTCTCTAAAGCCCTAACCCCTGACCTCTTGTCCGCCCCCCCTCAAACCCCAGTTCAGCCGCAAAATTTTGACATTTCAGGCTTTCTGTGACAACTTTTTGTTGGGGAGCAGGGGGCGTGGGCTACATTTTTGATGCCTGTCTTTTGAGGGGGAAAAATAAATGGTGCCTGAGAGCAAGAGTTCGTCAGCAGCTTAATATTCCATTATTTCAAATATATAAATCCTAAAAGGTGAACAATCTTTACGGTGTAATAATGGACTTTAAAGTTGTTCGCTTGTATTTGATTTATTAGTGAAAACTAGGGGATAATTGGGGAACTTTAGGACAATGATAAAAATATTAGATATATAAATGGAAAGAGTAATTATAAAACTGTTCATTAAATGTAATATGTTTTAATGACACTAATAATTATTTTAATTAATTAATAACTAACCCTAAAAATTATTCATGAGTTAGGGCTCATCGATAGTTTATTTTTAGTTTTCCTATATTTTTCTCCCATTACTAAATATTAGTAACATTTTGGTAGAATGTACGTTTTCTTTCTGAATTAAACTGCTTTTCTTTTCCAAGTCAAGTCAGTTTTGTTAGGCCCTATTTTTTCACACTTCCCCCATATATACATACTATATACACTCCCCGATATATTCGATATAATTTGGAGATCTAACAAGGCACAAACTCGTTACTTCTCGTTGTTTATTTCCCATCAAGCGCTGCCCGAACAAAAAGATCAAAGATAAATTTCCAATTTTTTTTGTTGTTGTTGGGCGTGTGTGTAGGTGGGGTGTCTGCCCCATCAAACGCTTCAGAAATTCACTGACAAAATGCCACAGAAAGTCGAGGAAGGCTCAAAGCGCCCAGAGGGCTGAGGTCGTGGGTTGAGGAGTCATATGAAAAGCTTTTGCCATTATACCACGCTCATTGTGGCGCACTCGTTGTTGCTATTGTAGCGTTGTTATTATTGTTGACTTTACTGTTATTGTAACGCCGCATAGACGACACTTTCACAATGTTTTTCCCCTCTGCCATCTTAGCCCTGCCAAGCGGCTCCGTCCGCTTTTCGGCTCCCGTTTCTGCGCTGACAGCTTTTGTTGGGCCCTGGCAAACACTTCACCGCGCACAATGCGCCGCCCGGCAAATGAACGTGCAGCAGCATCAGCCGCGCGCGGTACAAAAAAGTCGGATATATATCGACTCCACCACACTGGCCACTCAATAACGAGCACTTGACAACTTTCACCAGGCGACAACAACATCAGAGGAGCCCAAGGAGCAGGAGAAGGATCACTGGGAGTACTACAGCCAATGACGACTGGTGCCAGTTGCAATTAACTTCGGTCTAGCGAGAATGATGACAATTATTTTTTCGCCTTTTTTTGGTTCTGGTATTTACTTTGAAGTTGTGGCCCGAAAGGGAGCGGCCACTAATTAGTTGTGAGAATTCGGGGGCCCAAATAAATAGGCTATCAAGGTTCCGATTTGCAGCAACAGCAATATTTTTTTTTGAGTAATTATGTTGTGTTATTTGAACCTACTAAAATGTTTTCCTTTTTAAAGTGGGTTATATTTTGTATTTTGTAGAAGAAATAATCTAATACATTTAATTTATTAATGGGAGGTGTGAATTTGTAAAGTGCATTCTTTGCTATTATAATATTTAAAGGTAACAGAGTGTTTTTTAGTTTAATATTTATTAAAATGCTTCCTTTGAGCTTGTTTTATTTATGGTTATAAGTATTTTGTCTGGGAACTCAATGACTTTATTTACAGGCATTTTCTACTGCCCAAAAATATAAATATATTCGGGGGTTTGCTTTAATTAATAAATGAAAGTTTTAAGAGTTTGGGATAATGTTTAAATAGTGTTTCATTACTTCAAATCAGAATTAGGAGTTCTTATGTTAAAGTATATAAATCAATATTTGATTTTCTAAATAATTTAAATAGTTTACACGTCTTTCAAATATTTGTTTTATAAAGTTATCATGTCCCGAAACATGATATTTAATTTTATTGATATTAAAAAAAGATTTCAATTTCTAAAACAAACACAATTTTAATTACTAAATAATTTTGGTGATGTATGATAAATAAATATATTAAACTGGTATTTAATTATATTTATATATATATATTTAAAGAAGATTTTAGTTTCCAAAGCAAGTCAGTCCAATGATGTCATCTCCCCCCCGAATTGTGCCAAAGCCATTTGTTTTTTATCTCTTAGCTAATTAGTTTTATAATTATGAATTCGGGCCTGCAATTTATCATGATACGTACTTGTTGTGTCCCTTAAAGTCGCCGACTGGAATTGCATAGTCCAGCGAGCAATTTGTTTCGCCTGGCTATTGATTGTCCGGCACTGGGTCCTTAGTCCTTATGGAGGAGTGTGTCTGGGGGGCCGCCACATGGGCGGCAGCAAGGCACCCGAGAGTGCCAAGGACCTTCTGCAACGAAACATAAATTCCTGCCCACTCAAGCGCACACATTTAATGTAATTTTTTAAAAATCCATTTTTTTGCGACCTTACAAAAAGAGTAGGGGATGTAAATATAGATATGTACATTTAGATGTAGGTTCGTCAGGGTGTGTATTGTTTATCAGTGGCAGGCCAGTTGCCGCGTCAAGACCCGAATTTGTGTCTGAATTTATGACAGTTGCTCTTTGCACCGCCCCCGCCGACACCTCGCCAGTTGAGCTGGAAAAGCGTCGCCAGGCGGACGCCAGAGAGGGTGAAACTGTAAAGCCGCTCTTCGGCATATCGCCTTGAAGTTTCCGCAGTCCTCACAATTTCCCTTGGTTCTGATTTTCCACTCCGCTCCGCTTTCCTTTTTTTCTGGCACTTTGTTGCTGATAAGACTTTGACTTTTGCTTGGCTAGTTTTTTAAGTCAGTCGGGTTGGTTGTACCCGAGCATATTGTTTTTTCCAGCTTTTTATGGCACACGAACCCAGTGGCAGCACAAACAGCCACATAAAATTCCTGACACTTTGGCTTTGTCTTAGGACAGACTCGCTGCCTTATCAGAGATCGTCCATAACTACTGGTGAGCTCTCTCTGGCGGAGAAACCTGCGACAGTTGGAGCTAAAAATATGAAAATCAAACAATACAAAGCTCCGCTGCAAAACAAGTTCCGTGCTCTAGAGGAAAGTTACATGCGTGACTCCCCTCGAACCGTCAGATATTTATAGTTTCAGCTTAAATTACTCGCATTATCCAAGCACTTCGCCGTCAAATCTGCTCGGGTGTATCCTTGGCAACTGTCAGCCGAATGTCTGAGATTGGGTCTATTGACCCCAGACGACAAATTGCAGGGAAACCGTGAAATAAGTCGGAAACATATGGAGGAGCCCACAGAACTTTCGCCCCCCATCTCTCCGCCTGCCTCATTAATATATGAATGCCCCACAGTGGGGCTTTGTGCCGTAGAACTACTGGGAACTGCGGTGATTTAGTTCGCCTTAGCAAGTCTCCCCAGTACCCCCCCCGGAGACTCCACGATCCGGGGAGATTTATTAGTTGGGCGTTAATCCCTGGCGGCCTAATACATCATTTCAATTTGTTGCAAGTCGTGTTTATTTGTTGTAGTTCCTAGCCTAGGATGCGGGCGAAGGGCCCAACTTTGTTGCCCCACCCGAAACTATTTCACTTATTTACTTTCATAACTTGCAAATTGTCAACTTATTGCTAGCTTCGGGCAAAGACACAGGAACCGAGACAGGGAACGAAGCACTGGCGAAACTGGCGAAGAAATTCCTTCCCTGCAAAGTGGTGGAAAAGTTTATTTTCTTCCTGCTTCTCAGCGGGTAAGTGGCTTATTATGGGGGCTTCTACGAAATACTTTCCCTACCGACATGATTGCCATGCTCTTTGTGTATATATAATTTAATTACCTAAAAAGTCCTACACTATGTCAGTGATTTATATGGTTACTTGTGAGCTGTCTGCATACGCAGAGGGGTTGGGTATAAATTTTATATATTGTTGGAATTAAACATCAAACAAAAAGGATCCTTAACGAGTTGGGAATGTGACGAAAGCCACTTCGGTGCTCTAAAAAGTATAGAAAAAGTAGTTTTCGGTAACGAAAGCTCAACACATGGCAAGTAATTGTGTTAATTTGGTAGCAGAAATTAGTATGTTCTGAAGTTAAATAAGTTATATTACTAATTATTGCATCAAATTTTAGTTTTTATTAAAGGAAAAGTGCAGTATTTCTAAACAGAGTTTAGACTTGGGAATTTCTAGAGCTCTTTTTTCGTTAAATATAGTCACTCTTAACATGGAAAGTATAATTTTTTAAGGACTCCTTATGCGTTTCGTCACCACCCAGAACTCTCCCTTGGCAAGTTACAACCTTTAAGCCTTTTCCCATAAGGTTCTTCCTAGTAACTGGCATGACTATATTTACTATATATTCGCAAGTGTATACTGACGTCGTTCGATGTCCTTTAATCAACTCAATTAGCAGGAAATGTAATAATAACTGTTGTTCAACCGCCGCAAAATACAAATGAGACCGCAGACCGACTTTGATGGCAGTGGGTGGTCGAGTGGGTGGAATGAATTTGCATTTGCACCCGAAGCTCCCAGCTCCTGAAGTTGAGGAGCCAGAGAGTTAGGGAAAAGTATTTGCATATTATTTGGCGCTACCCTCAGAAGTCCGAGTCACACGTGTCGTATTTTCCAGTGCTCTTTTTGCTTTGTTTCGTTTCCCGTGGCTTTCCTGTATTACTTTTTCGCCTTTTCGGTGGCTCCTGTTTTCGCTTTTAATTTCCTCCGCCGTGTGCTGCTTATGGCTGCCAAAAAGCAGGGAGGAAAGCAAGGATACTGCTGGGAGGGGGCGGAATGGGTGGCTGGTTGGCTGGGTGGCGTGGGGGGCTGACTAGGGAGGCTTCCGCGGGGTCGGGCGAACACTTTCGATCTCTGTCTGTGGCAGTTGTATGATTAATGTGTTTACACAGGCCACGAGCTTTGCGGTCTGTGTTGATTCGAAAGGGTTAAAAGGCGTAAACAAACCCGAACACACACACACACCCAGCCGGCCGGAGGACCTCTCTCCCACACACATACAAACATATGTAAATGTAATGTTATTTATTTATTTATTATGCCATTCGTTGCTGAAATTGACTCCACAAAAGAAGTCAAACGATGCGTTGTAAAAATGTTTTGCTGTCTCACTTATTTTCTGCTGGCTTTTATCAACATTTTAATTAGCCAAAAGCAAAGAAAAACAAATTTCATTTTCCCTGAATTTTCCCCCATTCCGAGTGTGTGTGTGGTTTTGTGTACTCGCCATTTGACTTCATTTCCCCGCAAGGTTGTGTCGCATAATCTTTTGGCGCTGTGTGCTAAGTGGCTGGAATTGGAATTTACGATGGCTCCTCACAAAAAAAAAGGAAAGGAAAAAATGTAATACAAACAAATGTCTGCAAAAGTTGGTCAACGTCAGGAAAGGAAAAGGTGAAGGGGGAAAATAGTAGTGATGTCAACTACTTTTATTTATTAAAGCCAATTCGATTTCGGGTCTCTAAGAGACTTATGTATATAGATTTATATAAAGAGGAAACTGTAGGTAATAAACTCTTTACTAAACTAAACAAAATAGTTTGTTGAAATATATTTTTTATGTTTGTAATTTAACTTTTCATACAAGATAACCTCTTTACTCATTTTACCTCCTCAGAAGGTGTCTAATTAAATCTTCAAAATATTTAAATGGATAGGATAAAGATAAAGGTCTTATTTGTCGGTGTTTCATATATCTTTTCTTTATTTTATATGTCGTTCACTTTATGTTCACCAAAAAAACCAACTTCTTGCTTATTGTCGACCGGAAGTAGTGATCCCCGATCTCATTTATCGATGTACAATCGTGCTTATATTCTAATATCATGTTCACACTATCGTTACGTTATATTTATACAATAATGTTACTATGTACAATAAGGTATTCCTACTATGTTCCTACAATAGTCTCTTTTGAAAATTAATTTTATTGAAGTAGATTTATTCATATAGTAATTAGGTAATTTGTAAATTTAATTTGTATTCAGAAGAACTGATTAAAGTCTCTATAATATTTTAGAGGAAAAATAGAAATTCTCTTGTATTTGTAATTAATTATTTAAAAAGTCGCTTTTGAAAATATATTTTTTTCAAATAGATATAATTATTTTATAATTACTTAATTGGGTGTTCCATTTTTGATTGTCTATGGGAAGACTTTAAATGTCCAGGATGTGAATATTCAAATCTATAAAATACTTACTATAAGTGGACTAGATTCATATATTATTATATTATTAAATGCCTTGAAATGTTTATAAAAAGAAAGATCTTTAGATTAAGATTACCTTCAATATTGATTAATTAAACCAAATGAAATGCTACGTAGACTATATACATTTATTTACCTGTTTTGGCGGAAACTTTTTAATTATATAGAAGGCAGCCCGGCTGGGTTAGATTGGATTGGTTCTTGGTCCCCCCTGGGCAGGTGCCAATATTAAATAGTTTAAATGAGCAGAAGCCACCAGGTGGAGAGGCCGCACCAGGCGGCAGGCAGGCAGGCACGTGCAGCCGGCGGGGTGAGGTGGATTGCGGCGGCAGCGGGGTCAGAGGGCAGGACTGACTTTATGGCCGTGTGATAAGCAGGCAAGAGACCCTTTTTGATTTGGTTTTGGATTTGCGGTTGCCGTCGGAGCAGCTCCATTTGCCTTCAGCTCGTTAGTTATGCACAGCGGTGGGACTGGGACAGGGACAGGGCCCGGGTCCGGATGAGGGGGAACCAACTGGGACTTGAGGTTTATTTAAAAGGGCAGTGCCACATGTTTGAGGTTTCGTTTGTGCAAAGCGGTGTGTGTGTGTGTGCTGGTTGGTTTTAATATGACACCTTGGCCGATGGTAATTTATCACCTCTGCGCCGGGGACATATGCTCCCCGACCGCCTCTTCCCTGCCCTTTTAAAACACTGAAGGGACTAATCCCCCCGAAACTGACTGAAATGTGGGTCCAACTGATGCTGGCCTACAGATAATTAGAGCCCGGCCAGGAGAAGATTTATGCATGCGTGTAAACGGCTTAAAGTGCCACAAAATAATGCCAAAAGAAATAGTAAAAAAAAAAAAAATATACCTACGGGGGGGAGTGTCCAAATTAAATGCAAACAGGTTAAGCGTCTAATTAAATCACTGACACCAAAAAGGGGGCTCAGGAATGTCACAGATTTGATATGGCCCATCAATCTGGGCCCAAACGTTGTCCCATTTGTTAATTAAGTTTGCAAAGGCCGAACCTTCATCAAGCCAAAGCCAAAGCTTAGGAATTAAAATTAAAATGTCTTTGTGGTTCATCCAGGGCCACACTGCGTATGCGTGATGGCACATTTTATTTGCATTGCCTTGCATTTAAACAATATATTTGCCATATTTGTGATTGCATATTTACTCAGCACTCGAAGGAAACAATTGGAATTTCAAGTGCTCGACAAGCAACCGCACTCTTTTCGGTCTTCCTCTTCCGTTTTTTTTGGACAAATCTCAGCAAGAAATCAATGCAAATTCGAATGGCACTCATGTGGATTAGAGTTGGCGGGATTTTCGGCACTACTATGGCTGTGGGGATTTTTATGAGCAAGTCTCTCGCATTATATCGGAAATCTGTTGGCAGGAAGATAACGCTCGGTCGAAATTATAAACGAATTTGTTTGGGGGGGGATTTTGAGAATCGGAATCGGGAATCGCGCCGGCAGGATTCATTTGATATGCGCGACATGTAGGAAGTTGCTTTGCCGGCGGTTGGGTTTCACTTTTATTTTTTTTTTTTTTTGGGCACTCGCCCCCGTCATCATCATCATCAGGCTCTGCCTCAGTTTCAGCCCAGTTTCAGGAGATCAAAGAGCCTTGACAAGCCCGAAAACCTATTCGCCACGTCTGCTCTAATGAGCCATAAAAATGTTGCCTAAACGGTTGCCGACTTTGGCAACTTCTAAGCGCATTGCTAAGGTGACAATGCTGCTGGAATTATGCGGAGAATCGTCGCAGGGCGGCGCGAGATGAGGGGTTTTGGCACTGTCATAGCTACCGTCTCAGATATCAGCTTCAGACATAGTCAACGAAATATATTCAAAAACTTCAGTTGGTAAATTCAATTCAACTTTGCTTTTTATGCCACCCAGCATTGTTTTGGAACTGGGGGATATCTCTGTTATTTTTCGAGAGATGGAAAGTTAGGGAATAATTGAGAAGATTTTTGTAGGGGAAAAAAAGAATTTATCAAATCAATTACAGCTTTTCATAAGGGAAGTGATTTTGAATTGTTCCGGAATGTAAAATTTTTCAAGGGTTTTCTAATTAAACTAAGAAACAAAGAATAAGTCCAATAGACGCCATGCGATTTTTTTCTCTTTCGAAAAGCCAAGCAATCGCTCTGAACGCTCTTGTGTCTCTATAATGCGCGTTACGCATCTTATTCTTTATGCTTTTTGATTTGTACAATAACATTGTACTTTGCCTGTAAAAAGTAGAACTTTTAAACTACGAATTTCTTCACAAGAGGGTAATATCCTGGTCGACTGCCGGATAGACTTGCCCAGCTTTTTTGCCTTATCCAAGTTTGCTTTGCCAAACTTTGTTATCGACTGTCGCAGCAGCAGCAGCAGTGGCAGTGGCAGAGGAAGTGGAAATAAAAAGAAATATTATAAAGTAAAACATTATGTTAATACAACACTTTGTTTTGCTGTACTTCATATCTTGGCCACGTCCCCCGCCGCACCTCCCGACCAACTTTTGGCATATTCGACTGGCGACCGGCAACTGGCGACTCGGCGACTTGGCGGCGTCAGGGCGACAATAAATCAAAGTTTATAATATTAATTTTAAATTCAAAATGCGGCGGCGGCGGTGGCGGTGGCTTCGAAACTTTAAGGTTTTGCCTCGATGCCGCCGCTCGGCAAATTAAACAGAAAACTTTTAACAACTTTTGCTGGACGGAAAGCTGAAAAACGTAACCCCAGCAACTGTTTTATTATTAACTTAATTTGCTGGTGTGCCACAAAGCGGCCAACTTATTCGCAGAAAATATAAAAACAAAATAAATAAAATCAAATAGCTGTTATAAAAAAAAAAGTACAGCAAAAAAAATGGTAGAGCGAAACTTGTTTGCTCTCAAGTCGGGAAATTTTTATTAGCCGCCCCCAAAGTTTGCCAGAGCCACTGTAAAAAAAGAAACACCGAACCAAAAGAATCAATCCCTACGGCCAAGTCAGGAATTCTGAGTATTTTATTTATCAACTCACGCAGCAAGAAAAACCCCCACAAAAAAAGAAAATATACAGAGAGAGAGAGGAGCAGAAGGGACTCGATGAAAAAGAGAAACGGAAAACTGCAACCTGAACAATTTCCAGAGTTTCAATTCAACTTATGAAACAGCTCGCGGCCATATCGATTTCACGCTTGACGCTAAGAAAATTAACTTTGCCGGAGCGCAAAACTCCACGAAAAACCAACAGCTGTAGGGGTAGCAGATACTTCGATGCGTATGACACAGGCGGCGGGGAAAGCAGGGAAAACCCAAGGAAAGGCAGGAAGCGATTCCTAAGCCCTGCACGTACTGCGGGTCCAAATATTGTAAGTGATTTGGTGAAGTTCCCACAAAAAAAAAGAGGAAAAGAGGGGAAAAGGAAGCCCGCCCCGAGCCGAGTCCCCACATGCCGGCGGAAAGGTGTACAGCGAGGCAACGTGCTTGTAATGTCGATTCAGTGCGCCTAATTTGCTACACTCAAGTCTGAATGGGGGTCTGAGGTCGGCGGAGGTGGCTCTGAATTCTGGGGGCAATTTTCATAATTCACTTGCCACTCTCTCTCTCTCTCTCTCCCTGCGCTCGGCCTCCAGTCAGACTTTGAACTTCACTTCAAAACTGGTCATTAGCCATACGCATTGCCAGCACTTTTCAAATGTCATTTGCCGTTTTGTGGCCCCAACTTCATTAGGCACATGGAACTCGGCTCGGACTCTGAGGTCACAGGCCACCGGTCGTCGAGGGAAGGCCAGTGCAATTACTGCGAAAGTTCGCGCAAACAACTTTTTGACTTTGGGCGCGTAACATTCAATGAAAATGCCATTATTTGAGCCAGCCGGTTTTTCGCCCGGCGGACGGATGGACAACAATGAGCTACGAGCGGGACCGCAACGGATTCCCGCCAGAGGTGGACGCCAAAATGTGCAAACAATGTTTATGGGAGCGGAGAGACAAATGCAGTTGGACAACATTATCGGCGAGTGTCCGATATGGCAGGAGGGCAGGAGCACAGGAGGGTGGGTGTAATGGTTGTCCTCTGGAGCGGCAGGATTGGTCGCGAAATGGCGTGGTCGCTGATATATTGACAAAGATTTCTGTCGAATGGAAAGCCTACACACACAGCTTCATTTGGGAGTTTAATTTGGTTGGGTTTTTCGGGAATTGAAATTCCAAGTGGTGCAAATTGCGTTTAGATTTTTAATGTAACTTTAATTAGATATTACCTTACACAAAATTAGTATAACTTTCCAGTTCTCACACTTTTTCAAATGGAAAAATGGAATACTCACTCTAGGCTGTTGATGCTGATTAGGTTTTTAAATATAAGTGTAATTAGTATAATAAATTATATATAACCATAGAGTATAAAGTTATATTCATACTCTTTGATGTAACTATGCAAATTATGTATAGTTATGCATTAAAAAAAGGTATGTTTAAAAGATTAAAAAGGATTAAAAACTACTAAACATTTCCCTTTTTACAAAGCCCCACAGATTTTCTTCTTCTATAACTCTATTGCCTTAAATATTTCCAATAAAATAGAGTCAAATCCCTTTATTTTCCCCAAGCTAGATACTCCAGTGTAGAGAGACAATTTTAATTCTT